>JAPYYR010000678.1:0-66669 GCA_030523065.1 Aphidius colemani
TCAACGATATTCATCGAATAATAAATTGTCATGCTCGATTGATTTGCTAAGTAGTAATTGCTAAGTAGTAATTTTTTAAAAATCAAAATGAATAAATGGGTCTTGTAGAAAAACTATTAAACATATCTATTGTGTTTATAGAAAAAATAATAATTAATTATTGTAAATATTATTAATAAAAATAATAAATGTTCAAGTACTCACTGGATGTTGTTATCCTTTGATTATTATTAACACCATAAAACACATTGCATTACTATGTTTTTAAAAATAAATATAAAATCACACGTGCTCCCATTAAATCTTCCTTGGTTTTTTTTTTTTTTTCTTTCTTTTTTTCTTCTTAATAATTTTTATCACAATTTAAACGACGTTGCGTGTGTTTTACTTTATTTAAAAATTTTTTTCTCTACGCTTTGTCGCTTCACAATCTTCACATCCTGCAGCCACTTTTTTTTCACGTTTTTATTTTTTAAATTAAAACACTATTTTTATTTTTTCACAATATAACTATTTTAGAAATAGATGCACTTGAATTTTATTACTTCACAAGTTTTCAATATTTAAAATAAATTTAAATACTGCAGTGTAATTTAAAATCTTTTACCTGAAATGTTTTTTTTTTTTTAAATAAAAAATTATTAATATTGTTTTGATTAACGGTGTTTAAATGAATATATTTGAGAAGAATGTTTATTGTGAGAGTTGAATGAGCATCATCATGATCAACGTGGTAACCGCTATGAGGTCTGAACAACAACTGGAGAGACTAGCTGGAAGGATTCATTTGGGTCAACTACTACGAGTAGTATACACAAACAACTCGTGCCAACAATAATTTTATTTCAGTGTGCGTGTAACATTCCCCACCATAGAAATTTATAAAAAACAACCAGCCAAGATTGTAAATATATAAAAAAAAAAACAACATAAGCAATAAAAAAAAAATTAAAAATAAATTCACAGAGTTTTTACACGAGCTGAAGGTATTGCTGGTAAAGTGAAGGTGCAGACAACCGGGTGTATATACATTCGTTCAAATCTCTTAAAATGCCTTAAGGTTCGATATTTTTTCTTTATAAATTTAAAACAATTCCCTCTCTTTATTTGTACGTGTATAAATAAAAAGTTTATATTCTAACTTTATATTCCAACTATCACCTTTCGAACTATCAGTTAACTCGAACGACTATCGTATTACTTAAATTTCCCATGAAAAATATTCAGTACAAGGAAGTCAACTTTTCAAATATTTCATCAATTTATTATTTGAAAAAATTATCTTTTCATGTAAATATACATAAAGAAGACAAAAAAAAAAAAATATTTGTAAAAGAATAATTGATTAATCACAGTTATTCCAATCATTGCAACAACACAATGTTTGTTTGTTTTTATATACAAAATGAATTTAATTAAGCTGATAAAGTGGATCTTTTTTTTAAAATTATTTAAAATGACATAATTTAACTTATAATTATAATTTAATATAAATTTATTTGTATGTTTAACACTCACTGTGATTTATTTATTTTCTCCAACCAGGAAGTTTTTACTTTATTTTTTCTTTTTCATTTTCATCAGCTTCCGTGTACCATCCAATATCATTAAAACCCAAAGAGGTATTTGGACACACTGGTAACAAGTGCACATATATATTTTTGTTACGCTTTCACTCTTCATTCCATCGTGTCGATTCTTTAAATCTCAGGCACACGCACATACCTTCTTAATAACAAAAAAAAAAAAAATAAAAAACAAAATAATATTCATAAAAACAAACTAAAGTTTAAAAAATAATAAAAGTAAAAGTTAAATTTCTTTTTAAATAATCAAGACTGCATTAGAATTGGAGTATTTGGTTTTAATTCAACATAAGTTGAATAATCAAGTCTCAATACTGAATAATGATTGTTTGCAAAAACTCTCCTAAATGGATGACAATTTCCACTGTATAATACCGGACATAATGGACGTTTACCAAGTTTTTTTGTTTTACCACCATCATTTAAGTCCCACAAATCAATCATTTTACATCCTGGTTTTCTGTTAATATTTCAAAATAATAATATTTTATAAATACAGCTAATTTAACAACACAAATAATTCATTTTAATAAATACTTACGGACTTCCAAGACCATAACAAAGTCCTTCCTCAATAACTAAATAATCAACTTGCATTTTTCTAAGAGTTTCATAAAAACTTGCTGGATCTTTTCTACTAAACATTTCGTAAACTTTAAGTGTTCTATCCCTGAATATAATTTTAAAAATAATTAATATAATTGACATTTGAAAAGAAACAATAATTTATTTATTATATTTACCTCATTTCTTTGCTCTCGTAATATGGATTGTTGACAATTGGACGACCAGTTGATAATAATAAATTAGCCATAATCGACATTTTACCAGCAAACACAGCATTTTTTGGTGTATTTGATTTGATCCATTCGAATAATTGTTCTTGCTCAATATTTGAATACTCACCTGTTAAAATAAATGCACAATATTATCCAATAAATATTTTATATTGAAAAGAAAATAAAATAGTAATAAATATTAACCATGAAATTGTCTTTCTTCATTTAATTTTTGTACTCCATGAAATGATATTGCACAAGTTAATAATATAAATAAAACAGTATTTCTAATACCAAATTTTACTAAATATCTTTGTCCAACAGCCATACCAGCAATAATACATAAATGTGGTGTCATAAATAACTTGAGTCTCATAACAAGTGTTGCCATTATAATAAATGCACCTGTTTGTAGGCCATTATAAGCAACACCAGCTTCAATACATGATGGATTTTTTGTATTTTTCCAACGTCCATACCAATGATACAGCACTGACATACCAGCAATGATTGCTATTGGTAATAGTAATGTTTTTGATATTGTATGAATTGTTTCTAGCTGTATGAAGTCAAATTCTGGTGAGCATGTATATAACATTGTATGAAAGTTTTTAAAATTTGTAAACTTTGATTTTAATATATCAAACACATGATTATAATCGTGTGATAATGTAACTCCTGATTTGAATAAATATGTTGAACCAATTGTCAAACATATATCACATAATAATGCTAATTTACGTCCAAAGATATTTTCCATCCATGAATTAATGATATTCCAATATATTAAATTAATTACAAGACAACAATACAATGATGACATATGTATAAGACCTTGTAGTACACTTATTGTTATTGCAATTAAATGAACAAATAATAATTGTAATGTCAATTCACGTGGTATTATTTTTGTCCATTGTAATATTATCAATGCAATGACTTGTGTTGCCATGACAAATTGTGAAAATTGCCATGAATATAAACATATTTCAGTTACAAAAATAATAT
The DNA here is from genome assembly GCA_030523065.1 of Aphidius colemani. Lineage (NCBI taxonomy): Eukaryota > Metazoa > Arthropoda > Insecta > Hymenoptera > Braconidae > Aphidius > Aphidius colemani. The sequence continues at coordinate 3,374 of JAPYYR010000678.1, forward strand.
CCTGTAAAATTAATGTGAATACTTAATTACTCAGCTGTAAATTATATATTTATATTAAATATATTACCAAATAATGACTGTCAAATAAATTCCTCCACTCAAAATGTCTGTTGTTATTTTCATAATTACGTTTATGCTGATCAAGCAACATTGTAACTTTGTACATTTGAAGTAATATAACTGGATAAGCAAAGCTCTCACGCAATGGTGGTGTCCATTGTACTCTTGTGCATTCAGTGTGATTAAATAAAAATGATAATGCAGCAATAATACCACCGTAAATAGTACCACTTAAATATGTTGCATAGAAAAATAATGTTACTCCATTTAACGCAGAAAATGCCCATACAACTTCAAGATAAAAATATGATGGTACAGATAAACCTTGGCAGCTTGTTATTGGTGATAATCCCTCACCTCTTTCTACCTGTTATTATATTTTAATAATACATCAATTATATTTATCAGTATTATTTTTTATATACAATTTTACCTGCCAACATTCTGGTACCCCAAGAAGACCCATGGATTTAGCATTGTGATAAAGCATTCCCGCAAATATCTATGAAATAGCAATGATTTATTTAATCGTTACTATAAAGTTTAAATAATTAAAACTATTTATAAAAGAATAAAACAAACCTCGGGAAATAAATTGTATGTTTTGACGGCATTAATAACATTTGGATATTGTGACAAACTGTCATTTCTTATTTCATCTATGCCCTCCATCCAACTTGGTGCTTCAACAATTATTTTATAATAATAATAATACATTCCCTTGAATAAATAAATATATTTAAAATTATTAACAATAAAATCTATGGTTTAGTTATTATATTTGATTATTACCATTTCAGTTCTGAATGACATTTCTCTTTCAATTTCTGATAAATGAGAAAAATGTCTTTCGTTTTCAAAAAGGGTTGAAACATGCCAATGATGAATTACACCAAAATTAAATGCTGTGTAAATTAATATTATTATTTATTTTGTATTATTTATTATTATTTATTACTAATATTTTTACCCATTAAGCAAACCAAAAGCTGATAAGCAACACTAGCATAATCCATTTTTGTATTATTTTTTTTTTGGTAATTTTGATAACTTTTTAATTAATAATTTAATTTTGCTAATTAGGCATTTATTAAATAAACATTGAGAAGTGTTTGGCACATGTCAGTATACATTGTCGTTTGACATTTATAAAATCAGCTTTGTTTTTTTTTTTTTCTGAAATGAAAATAAACAACAATGACGTACAAGTTTTTATCAAGTTTTCCTTCCTATCGACTTTTTAGTTACCTGTTTTTTAAGTAGATGGTGTAACTTGTTCAAGAAAAAATATAAACAAAACAATCATAGAATGTAAATCAAATAGATAAAATATAAATTAATAATAAATTAATAATAAATTAATTATAATTTCACAAATTTTTTAATTAAAGTACTATAGGTATTAATTTCGCTTCATCAGTTTTATTTTTTCTCTCTAGCAAATGTCGTTTTTAACAAAACTTTTTTATAAGAAATTAGTCAGTGGGGGAGTTTACGAGGAAACATTGAATTCATAACAATAACAAACAAAAAAATAAACAAACAAGCCATAAAATTACTTTTTAAAAAATTAGCATCATCAAACTTTATTAAATAAATAAAAAACTGTTTAATCAGTAAGAAATTCTTGATGAACGTTTGACAATTACCAACGTATATTTTAAAATATATAAAAAAGTAAATAAAAATACTTTGCGCAAACTCTTGAATAATCATCGTCGTCATAGTGGTGCGTAGGAAATAACAAAAAAAAAAAAAAAAACAAGAGGCCTTGATGTTTTATCGATTAATTTCATAGTTGGTTTGTGACATGGAGGATCTCCTGCTGCAAATTATTAAAGAATCACAAAATGCAAAATTATCCAATTTACGTAAATCAGCACAAGATGCATTTGGTAAGTATATTCATCAACATCATCATCAACAAATATTTATAAATATATCGTTCTTATTTCATTAGATTTCATGGAAAAACAACAGGGATTGCTACGTGATCCCCCACATGAATTGCGTACAAAGTGTCTTCATACAATCCAGCTGGCACTGGAAACAAAAAAAAGTAAATTTGTGTCCTATGGAATCGCTGGTTTACACGTGAGTATATAAATATTTTAAAATTTAAATAGAAAAATAATCTGCAATGCAGTAATTTATTTCTATATATTCTACTTTTTTTTTTCATATCCGGTTTGATAATAATTACATCATTCACAGAGATTAAAATTTTTATGTTTTTTATATTTTTCTAGAAAATACTAAGAGACGATAGATTTCAATCACCATATGAACCAGAGGATGATTCACTCTGGTTGCCGGCACAAATGTTACACGCAATGGGGTCAATACTTTCGCAGTCGGATGATACACAAACAGACATGCTCAAAGTAAGATAAAAAAAATAATTAAAAATACATTTTTTTTTCTATGATATTTTTATCATTTTAATTGTAGGTTTTACTTCAAGTTGCTTGTTCTGTTTATTGGACAATGAATGGTCGTTTGATAATAGCTATTTTAACAACTTGTTGTGACGCATTTGAAAATGGTAATCAAGCTGTTAGAACTGCTGCACAAGCTGCCACCAGCCAGACTCTTCGTTCATTCTGTCTTTTTCTTGGTAAATCAATAATCTCGTATTATGTATTTAACACACACATATTTGTTATTTGTATATATTTAATTGGTATTTTTAATTAGATGAAGAATGTCAAGAGATGGATGAATATGCTAAGAGAAATAAAAATCATCGTGAAAAAGGTGTTTCCTGTTTTAATGAAGCACTTCCAATTCTTCAATATATATGTAGTAGACTTGACGAGGCACAAAGGTAAAATATTTTTTGTTTTTTTATTATATAGATTATTTTAAAATGAATTTTAAATATTTTGCGTGTTTTATATTTAGGAAAAAATGTGCCAACAGTTCAAAGAGTGGAAACACAGTTGTATTTCTATTGGAATGTTTATACACACTCATATCATCTTTACCCCAAAAAATTCATACAAATGTTCATTTTACAACATTTTTATGGCAAAAATTTTGTCCAGCATTAATATTATTTCTCGGTACACCAAGAGTTGATAAAACATTTACATCACGAGAGGGTAAAGACAGTGAAATTGGTAGGGGGTCAGGATACTTGACAGCATCATTAAGTTTTGATAGTCATCAAGCAAAAACAATTTATAATATCGGAACAGAAATTGTTCGTCTTGTTGGATGTGTTGGTCCACTTAGACCAGTACTTGAATCTGTATTTCATAGGATGTTATTGTATCCACCACCTCAACAAAGACTTGAATCATTAAAAGCACTTCGTGAACTTCTTCGTAGTCCAAGTAGAATTGTAGATTTTGCTGGACCACTTCTTGTTGAAGAAGAAAAAACAAGTCAACCACAGAGTGACATGGCATTGATGCGCCTGGCAATGGACTCAATTGAAGAGTCAACAAATTCTGGACAACCTGTATTATATGCAAGTGTATCATGTATTGTTTCAATGTTATCAGCATTACAAGAATTATGTGAAGGTAAATCAATAAATCACAGTTATACATGTATGATTAATAAATTGTATGGTGATCTTGAATCATGTGATTATCGTGGACCATTGACTTATCAAAGTATGGCACGTTTACCAAAAAATTATCGTGAACAATTAGAACTAATGAAAAAAACAAATGACAATGAGTCAGATTCATCTGGTCATGGTCCATCAGAAAATGGTGATGGTGATTCAAGTGATACTGAAGGACCACAAAATGAATCAGATGATATTAATGATGATATTAATAGTATTATTGATGATAATGATTATGAATTAGAAAATGAAAAAGAAAGATTACGTCTTGAAAAATTACCAAAATGTTTACATGTTGGACGACAAATTGCTGAAGAATGTAATGTTGATGTTGAACGTCATAATGCAAGAAAATTTATAAAAATATTACGTACTGATCTTATACCAAATGTATTATTATTACGTAGTAGTATTGAAGTTGATGAAGCATTACAAAATTTTGCATCAGATTATTGCCAAGGTGTATTTGCAAATCAACAAAAAAATTATGATAAAAATAATGATATAAGCCTTGATAGAAGATGTGCCTTAATAACAATAATGAATGCTGATGGTATTTATTTAGCAACATATGCTGCATTATTATTAAATTTAAAATTAATTAAAATGAATTATTATAATATTGATGGACGTCCAGTACCACCAATAAGTGAAGAACAATTTGTCGAAGAAGTACATGGTTCTGGTGTACTTGTTTATTTATCAGCAACATGGCTATCAGAACTTTATCAACAAATATTAGCATCAAATTTATTAGAAAAATGTGGCTATAATCCATTGTCACCAGATAATTGTGCATTAGTTAATATATTAATTGATGTTGATGGTATTTGTCGTTGTCAAAGTGGTGGACAGCTATTATCTGATTATAGAAGATTAGAAAAAGCACAATTAACAAGAAATGATATAATAACAATGACACCTGAAGCTGAAGCTGGTGCAAAATTATCAAGACGTGTGTTGACATGTTGTTGGACAAGTATGATAACTGTATTAAAAGCTGGCTTAAATCCAATCAATGAAGAAACAAATAAAAGTATATTAAATCGTGATAATACAAAACGTGATATTAAAGATATTGTTGTACTTGCACTTGAGGGTCTTCATAAAGCAGCAATTTTAACAAATATATTAGGTTTACAAAAACGTTGTGGTTTAATATTTGAACTATTAGCAAATGCATCATGTACTGAATCATCAGTATCAAAATTACGACGTACAAAAGATGTTTTAAGATTAAAATTACAAAAAAATAAATCAAAAAATATACATACATCACATGCATTAAGTATGGAAGTATTACTTGGACGTGCATTAGAACTAGCAAGTCATGGTGATGATTGTTGGCCTCATGTATTTACATGTTGTTTATATATCAGTAAATTAGAACATGATTTTTTTGGTAGAAATCAAACACAAATTAATTTACCAAAATTAGCTAAAAAAGAAAAGAAAAAATATAAAAAAAAAAAAAAAGATGTTAATAATCATGTCAATAATGGTGATTTAAATGGAGGTGTTGGTGTTGGTGATGAGGATGATGATGATGATGAAGATGAAGATGATAATAATTGTGTTGATGTTTATTCATTTTTATCAACACCATACAGTCACAGTTTGACAATTGAAACAATACCAGAAATAATACAAGAATCAAATGCTGATATACAATTTAATGGTATATTACCAGCTGAATATGCTGCTAAAATAATATGTGTATTATCACAACAAGTTGATAAATTATTTGAGGATTGTGCATTAAAATTAAATCTCAAAGCACTATGTTCATTTTTAACATCACTTTGTCATGCAAGTAAAGATCAATTGTTTAAAACCACATCATCAACATTAAATACAAATTATAATAATAATTATGAAAAAAAATATTGGTGGCGTAAAAGTAAGCCACGTGATGATGAATTGAATGTATTATTATTATCAAGACTAGGTGAAGTTATGTTGAAATGTGTTAAAAGTGGTCGTCCATTAATTCACATAATGAGAATTTGGAGTATTCTTGGGCCACATTTTATGGAAGCAGCATGTCATAAAGATCGTGAAATATCTAAAAAAGCAATTCAATGTATTCATGATTCAATGACAGCATTGCTAAATGAACAAATTGAATTGGCACATTTTCACTTTAATGAAGCATTATTTAAACCATTTGAAAATCTTCTTTGTTTGGAACTTTGTGACAGTGATGTACAAGATCAAATTGTTAGTTGTATATGTGAATTTGTCGAGACAAATCGTACAGAAATAAGATCAGGATGGCGACCATTATTTGGTGCATTACGTGTTGCATCTGTTGGTAATTCTGAATCAATTGAATCAGCACCATTGTTAGAAGTATTTCGTGTATTTTTATCAACAGATAATACACTTGTATTTGCAAATGCAGCATTAGATTGTATATTATGTCTTTTGAAACATGTGAGAGGTGCAAGTGAGGCAGATTTAAATAATGACATTGATCAAATAACAAATATTGAAATAAGAAAAATGCGTTTATGTATTGAAAGCTTAAAATATCTATTAAGTTGTAGTGATATACTTTCATCAATGTATCGAATGCCAGCATGTCCAATATTTCATTCAGCAACTAAAATTCAAGCATCAACAATACCACAATATGTTGATCCAATAATACCAAATATGGAACTGTCAAAATTTAATAATAATAATATTAATAATGATACAATGCAAGAAATTATACCAGAAATATCATATGACGTATTAACTAAAATTGATAAATCACAAACAATGACATTACAAAGTATGGAAAAACCAAGTGGTATATTAAGAGTGTGGTATTTACTTATTGAAGGTTTAGCAAATGCAACAATGATTTGTCCAAGACGTTATCAGCCACATACATTAGAAACATTATTTCATTTACTTCGTGATATTTTAAATGTACCTGGACCAGCATTTGGTCTTTATTGTGTTAATCATTTACTGTTACCAATGGTACAAAATTGGCTTAGAATGACCTCAAAAATTATTCGTGGTTGGGATAATTTTGCACCAAATTTCAAACAATGCTGTGGTCTTACAACTGATTTAGTGGTTGATTATTTGACTCATCTTCAAGGTAAAAATTATTGAGTTAAACAAAAACCAAGTGATCAATTGAAATTAAATTAATTAAACAATCATTTTATAAATCAACAGGTCCAGATGTTAAAATAGATAATGATTTGTTACCATCATCAACACTCATGTTGAAACAATTGTTATTAGTAATGGCAGAGTGTGTTGTTCAACAGACTGAAAGTATTGCTCGATTGGGATGTGCATGTATCAGGTAATTTAAAAATTAAATAAAATAAATATATTAGTTTAGAATAAATAAATAAATAAATATGGAATTTGAGTTGGTGGTTAGTAGAGTAAAATAATGTTGAATCAAATTGATATTGGTGTAAGACGATAATGAAGCTTGACAGGCTGTCGGATAGGATATAAGGTAGCTTGAAAATTCCCGGTTTTGTGATATTCATTTGGTATGATACTTGACACCCACTGGAACTCGTCAAACATCCTATTATAATTCATGTATACATACATATTTCTATCATCATGGTTGTCGTATGTATATATTTATTTTTCTTCGTTATATATTTATTTAGAATTTCTCACTATACCAATGATGCATATCTCGTGTTATAATATGTATGTAAAATGTAAGTAATCTAACACTCCATATGATTGACCTTATAATAAACACGACAACTTTCTTGTAATTCAAGATTTTAGATATAAATTAATATCCAATAAATTGTCAATAACATCTATATTTAATTTTATAACTATTTATTTATTATTTTAAAATAATTACAAATTTTTATTGTTAAAATTTCATTATTATTTTCCAACCAAAATCATTTATTATAATTGTTATTATTATTTCAGACATGTACTTGTCAGCAGTGGTCCTGTTCTTACCGCTGAACAGTGGGAAGTTTGTGGTATTGCTTGTTATCGTGCTTGCTCCAATTCACTTCAAGAACTTCATCAATTAACAATGGCATTTTCACCAAGATCTGAATCATTTTATGGTGATATTGCACAGGTCAAAGTTGCTGCTAGACGTGATACAACAACTGAAGAATCAGACAGGTTGCGACAATTATCAGCACAGGTAAGTTTTTAATATTTTATTAATTATTTATCATCTATTTATTTATTTTAAATTAAAAAAACAAAAAAATATAGATAAAAATCATTTTATTCATTTGCTTTTTTATATAGTTTTTATTTTTAAATAATTTTTAAATTATAGTAAGTAAATCTACTTGGAATGAATATTAAAACGAAATACTCATTGAATTTTTAATTATTTTTTATCAAAGATTGCGTGTGTTTTGCTCTCTATAGTTATTCAAAGCGTATTTTTATTTTTGCGCTCTTTTTCTATTTTTTAATTTCCAATATTACGTTTATTTCTTTTTCTTCTTTTCTTTCTTCTTCTTGTTTTTTTTTTTCCGTCCTGTGTACCTGACTTGATCTCAGGTGAGCCGCCAGCTGCGTGAGATTATGACTGCAGTCAAGCGACAGAATGCAACAAGTCTACAATCATCGATAATCGAGGATACGATGAGCATTGAGATGACAATGATTGATCAGCACACAACATCTTCCTACCCTGTCGGTTCTAGGCAGCACACCACACCCCCCGTATACACAAACACTACGTCCAACACGGGCCCCCAATGGCTCTAGCCGTTCACGGTAACTCACGTCATGGATTTTAATTTGCAAAAAAAAAATTAAAAGAATGAAAAACATATATTAATTGAAAAAGATATTATTTTTTTTAATTGTTTGTCAAGTTTGTTAGCAATTTGAGCAACACTATATCACACAACGCATCAACAACATTTGTTTTTTGTTATGAATTTATAATATTAATAATTGTCCCCCTTTTTTTTTAATTAAATAATCCAAATGATTGTTTTGAAATTATTGCAAGGCTATTAACAAAAGGGTGTACACAAAAAGTAGATCATTTTTTTATTTTTATATGAATTTTTTGATAATTTTCTTTCAATGTTTTATCCTGATATATATATAGTTATAGTGACTGGAATTTTTCAAGTTCAGTATTTTCAATCATTTCCACCAGAAATCAGATTTAAATAATTTTTTTCTTTTAATTGTTTATCTGAATTCTGGAATGCTCAATAAATTTTCCTCGATGCATCTGCTGTTAGTAGGCACCAAAACACTTTAACTTTTTTTTTTTGTTTTTTGAGTTTCACAAAATACACACGATAATGTCTTTCCTCAGTTTTTAGAAATTATTAATTAATGCATAATTTTTTCGAAAGACATTATCATCTAGTTTTAATATATATTTTTATTTAAACATAAAATAATCACCATTAAAATCCATGGCTTGAGCCCATGGCTAGAACAAAAACAATGAGTGAATTTTTTTTGTTAATATTATTTATATTTTAAATAATTTTTTTTTCAATAAGAAAATTAGCTTTTGTAGTATGCACACCACACGAGACACATTTTATCCTGAAAACCGAGTGATAATTTTTTTATTTTTTTCTTGAAATAAATAAAACCTCACATAAACCACAATAACATCACAAAATATTCGTTTGTGTTACTGAAAGAAAAAAAAAAATACTTGTTCGAGTGTTTGTTAGCATTTCCATCAGAACAAAAAGAAAAATGTGTTCATTTGTTTGAAAATAATTCTACACTTGATGTTGATTTTATTTTATCTTTTCATTTTTTTTTTTAATTCTGCATCCATAAAAAAGTTCAGCTAAATATATTTTATAAAAAACAGAATGACAAAACCGATAAATTGTATTTAAATTTATCAGGTATTTCACCTGGCAGAGCAACGTTCTGATGAACAAATGAAAATTTCTGATGAAAGATCATATGTCTTTCTTCTTTATCCACCATCAGTTGCATCAACACTAAATCCAGATCTTTACATTGTACGTGTTCAGCTTCGAGCACTTGTTGTTGGTTTATTGGCTCATCAAATGCTACTACATTGTATTGCCAGTGTTTTACTTCAAGGTTCTGGTGGTTCAATATCAAGGTATATAAATGAAATATTCAGCTCCAATATTATCATTTAATATACTAACATACAATTATTTTAATTAGTCTTGCACATGTGATACCAAATCCAACATCACCAACGACAAGTAACTCATCAAAAAATAACATGACTCGTCTCAATATTAATCACATTGATATTTTTTTATCGGCACTTGATTATTCATATGCATCAGCATGGAAATTTGATAATAGACCAGGGCTTAAGTTTCTTATTCAAAAAGTTGCTAATTTAGATCAGCCAGCAAATCTTTATCGTCAAACTTGTGCTGCATGGACAATAAAAATTTTAACACTACTAGATATTTGTTTAAATGAAATAAATAAAACAAATGTCAATATGGAATTTGTAAAATTAATAATTAAAAAAAATTATATTTATAATGAAAAATATAATAATAATTATGATAAATTAATTAAATATATTAAACAATTAAAAATAACATTTGATATAATTTGTGATAACTATATTGATGTTGTTATAAATAAAAATGGTAAACATTCAATTGCTGATAGTTTTGCTGAGAGAAAAATATTTTTACTTGTTGCACAACCAGATGATTTTCCTGAAATAACAAGTAAAGAATTGATAAATGATTCATTATTTAATTCAATTAATGTTGATAAAACAATTAGCTGTAATAAAATAATAAATAAAAAAAATTCAATTGATAATAATGTTACAACAAAAATTGAGGAAGAATATAGATCATTAAAGCTGTTTGATTTAGCATCAGATTATTTTATGGAATCGGGTCCAGAATCTGAATCTGAAACAGATGATTCAAGACCAATATCACGTGAAAAAAGAATAATTTATAAATCATCAGATAATTTAACAAATAAAGAAATTAATTTATCTGATTTTGAATCAGATGATTCAGAAATATCAAAAAATAATGATAAATTGTTAAAAAAAAATATAATATGCACAAATAATACTCACACTCAGGTTGAATCACATAATTCTAAAATAACAATAAAAAAATTACTCAAAAATAAACATATAAAAAGTGAACAAAGTTTATTAACACGAAAAAATTCATTAAAATTTTTTTTAAATAATAATTTTGAATATTCAAATATTAAACGTTCAAAGTCACTTGTAGAGTTTTATAATAATTCTGATTTAGTATTACCTTTAAGAATGACATTAAATAATAACAATTCAAGTGAAAAATTAAAAAGAAAAAGATTACTTACTGTTTGTCAAAATGTTGATGAAAAAAATTTAATTTGTCAATCAATTATTCCTACAATTGACGTTGTTGATGATGATGATAATGACGAATTACTAAAAGACTATGAAAGAAGTAAAAAAGGCTTCAGAATAAATCCATTTACACAAAATTTTAATGGTGAAACTGATGATTCAGCTGAAAGACAAGTAATTGAAATACAAAAAGATAATAAAATTATAAGCAGAGACAGTGATGCTCAAAGAAAAGCATGGGCAGAAATACTCAATGCAGTATTAGACTGGACACTTGTACTTCCGGTAATCTCAAAATTTAATTAACTATTGTTTTTTTTTTTTTTTAATTAAAAACAATTATAATATATATTTTCTTTTTTACAGGATGAAAAATTAGCACCTATTCTTCCAATTCTCGTTAGTGGTATTCGTGCATTAACTAAGTTTGTCATTGATACAAGTTTAAAACAAAAATTATCAAAAATTTTTCATCGTATTGTTGTTCTTTATGGTTTGACAAATAATTAAACATTTGATACTTAATAAAAAAAGAAATCTAATGCTTTAAATTCTATTAATTTTTAAAAATTAGGAGTAAGAAAAAATAAATATTGCTGGTTCCTGAGAGAGGTTTTAACTGCAGATTGACTGAATTAAAAATTAATAATAATTAAATTTTGGAGTATTTGATAACAATAATAACGTGACAGTATTCTTCGATAATTGTATAATTGAATCTCAAATACGAGTATCATATAAAAATAAAATTATATATATATGTAAAATGTGTTTTTTAAAAAAAATAATAATTGATTTTACGTAGGTAAAATATGTATCATAACATGCCTATATATATATTTTCGAAATTGTTGTTGATGTGAAACAAATATAAAAAAAAATCTCAAAAATCTGTAATATTGAAACAAAAAAAAATGATATATGTCCCATTGAACGTTGTGTAAAATGTATACTAACCGTTGTTGTTTGAAACAAAAAAAGAAAAAAAAAATACACAAAATATCGACAATACACTATAAAAATGTTTAGTGTTATTTTTAATTTTAATATCTTGAGGTTTCTTTTAAAAAAAACATTATATTTTGGATATATATTTATTTAGATTTGTTATTTTATTTTTTAAAAGTTATAAATATATTTTTTTTTCTTTACTTTTACAGGAAGAAACAAGAGACAATGTTTCATGTCTGCGGTCATTTCTACTCTTGGCATAGTCATTCTTGCCTCATAAAGTCCAAGAGCTTATGAGCGACGTACAATTCTTCTTGTAGCACCAGAGTTGAGACTATAAATGTCTGAGACTAGAAAAGAAGTCAAGAAAAATATTTAAAAAATTTAAAAGGAAGAAAAAATAATAGATAAATATTTTGCATCTTTCCGGGTTAATATCCTGTCATTGTTGATGTTGTTGATCAGTTTGAATTAGCTGAATCGAATTGTAAACCATAAAAAAAAATATATATATATTTTTAAGTATTTAAGTTTGATGCAGAAAAAATTAATGAGAAATTTCTGTATATAGAAAAGAAATAAATAAATAAAAAAAACAAAATTTTTTTCTTTTAGATAGAACATGGTCCATCAGCGAAGTAGCATGTTCAATCTTTTCATTTGGACTCTCGAAGTAAAAGAGCGACTGTTTTGTATGTTATATATTGAGCATATATAGAAGATGTAAGGGGAAAGTAGTAAAACAGTGACAGATAAAAGGGAGGTGAATAGGGTGGTTTGCTAATAAAGGAATGGTACGAAAACGACCAAGAGGAGAGACCATAGTACTCAACCAAAACCGCAACTATCCATCGTTTCAACACACGCAGCAAACGTTTAAATATTAAATGGTACTCTCTCACTATATACTCGAGAAGTGTGTTCATGGGTTTTTTGTGATCGTAAAAACTCAACGAATTGTACAAACCTCTCATCCACTTCACTCTGCATTTTTACTATACATATAAATTCAACTCTTCCTTCTATTTATTTATCTTTTTTTTAATTTATCACATTATTATTAAAATTAAAAAACAAAAAATTTACCAGTAGAGATTTATTTATGTATTTATTTGTTTTTTATATTTTTTTATTATCTCATTAATTTTCTTTTTTTTTTCTTTTTTTTTTTACACAAAACTTAATTTAAACTAAAAAACAAAATTTATAATTATAATAATTTCGTTATAGGATAATTTTATTGAAAATAATTTTCATATATTTACATAATTTGAATATTAAAAATTGACACTATCTATCACTTTTATTAATTATAATAATTATCAAGTGTTCAATTAGTATTTCTTTTTTTGAATTTATCAATTAATATTATACATTTTTTTAATGATTATATATTTAAATGACAAAAAAAAACATATTAATAAGGTCGCCAAACATCATTTCTCTGTTCATTTTCTTCACCAAGTACCCCAACACCAATTTCTACTCTATTATTACTTATTGTTAAATTACCACCAGCAATTGTAACTTGTTCATCACTCAAATCACCATGTACATGTAAATGTATTTGATTTTGATTAACAGTATTATATAATTGTGGATAAAATACAACTGGCGGTGGACTTATGTAATTTTGACTTGGATTATTATAATAACCTTGATAATTTGGATTAAAATTATGTGATGGTACTGGTACTGGTGTTGTTGTTGGTCCAGATGTCCACGTTCCATAGTGATAACCACCACTTGGACTACCATTACCACCGTTATTATTAATACCACCACCTGGACCACTTCCAGGAAATAAATCATTCTCTGATGATTTAATTGGTAGCAATGGTAGTGTTGTTCCTGTTGTTCCATGATTTGAATACATTGTCACACAATTGGGTGTATATGCATCTTGATTTGGATCATTTGGTAAAACTAAAAAAGTATTTTATTGATTTATATGTTACATATTTATTATTTAATTATCTTTTATATTTTTTTTAGAATAAAATATTGAAAATTGAGTATTACCAGCTGAAAGAGGAACTGGTTCTGTTGTTGGATGATGAGATAATGATTCACCAGGATATGTTGCAAATGCACCACCTGGTAATGGTGAATATGAACCACCATCACTACCTGATGGAGCTGGATAAGATGGTACTGCTGATGGATAAGACCATTCAGCTGTACTTGCTGCATTATCTGAAATAAATAATTAAACATTTTTTTTTTCAATATAAAAATGATTCATGAACAATTGATTTGAGTCATATTTATATTTAAAATTTTATTTTCGTAAATAATCAGTGTATTTATAATGACCTGGTAATATACTCTTCGATGAATATGTTCATGCGTGAGAATTTTTATTTCGTGACTTGGTTGAAAAATAAAAAACAAAAAAAAAGTCAAGTGAAGCCAAATCAATGCAGAATAAAAATGAGTATATACCCGACAAAAGATAAAAATAAATAAAAAAAAAAGAATAATTTCAAGTTCATGAAATGTTTATGGTTTTGGTCATCAAACCTTTTTGATATTCATGCATGGACAGTGTGAGAGAATAATTTATCAATTTTTAAAGAAAAAAAACAAGCAAATCTGGTATATAAATTAAGCATGTGAATGAATCATCATCTATGATGGAACTGATTGAATAATTTTTATTAGAAGAATGACTCGATAGTATATACCAGGAAAAACATTTAAATATCAAAAATTTATGATGACTGATTATTGAGTCACCAAAATATTTGATTAAAGTGTTTTATACTTTTACTTTTAAATGATTCTTCAGCATCAATGAATAATTTACATATCAAAAAATCAAGGACAATTATAACGTTAAATAATTATCGAGAGTTTTACAAGAAAAGAGAAATAAAGTTAGATGAAAATTTGATGCTTCATTGGGCAATTCCAAGTGCTGGAAGGTCAAGGACGTGTCCATCAGCAGAAAAAATATAAAAAAAATATTACGTCTCAAAGAAATACCGCCTACGGGAATTCAGTTGTGCATTTGTGTAGATATAGAAGGTAGAAAAAAAATATAAGATAGAGGGGCATCATGATTACCAAAAGTGGGGTCTGTGTATTTGCCGCTATTACTGGAACAATAATCGCAAAACAAAGGCCCAGCCTAGAGGACGGTTGAACGAACCATCTGTTGGATAACGGCTCCAGTCTCTTCTTCATCTTCTTCTTCTTCTTTTTCATTAATTTTTTTTTATTTTTCGAATTTTTTTAATTCTTTTTTTCTCTATATACTGTGTATAAGAGTACAAGAAAAGAGCGGAAGAATAAAATCATTTTTGTGTGTTTCTCATCATAAAAGAAAAGGATCCAATAAAAACAAAAAAAAAAAAAGAACAAACAAACAAAAATTTACTTGATATATATTTGTAAGAAATGAAAGTTAAATTTCTATTTTCATGTAAATTTAATTTGACTTTATTTTTCAAATACAAGTTTTTATATTTTTCTTGTTGGGGGGTCTAGATGTATTTGTGATGATAATTATTTAAAAAGCTGATGGATTTAAATGGTATTTTAATTTAAAAAAAAAAATTGTACTATTAATTTATTGGTTTTTATTTTTAGTTGAAGAGAGTTGATGATTAATTTGGTAGACCACGAGTATTGGTGTTGCTTCCATCAATAAGAATGAGACACGAAAAAAATATTTATTTATACCGCGGTAGCTGTTATATGTTCACCAAAGACGGCATCACCAAGTCAGGGTACCCTACTACTACTGGGGCACGAGTCCTGACCAAAGGAACTTCAACCAAAGGTCTGTTTACTACCACTCTGTGGGTGTGAAACCACAGTCAGGTGGTTTTGGTGCATAGTTCTCATTCTCTACCCATCTACTTACCGAACCATCCATTGACCATCATAATTTCTTGGTTTTTTTTATTTATTATTAACTTTGTCTTACAAAAGGCTCGTTTATTTGTCACTAAATTTATTTTTATTTTATATAAATTAATTCCTGATTTTAATAATTTCCACAATTAATTTTAATAATATTTTTAAAAAATTAATTTTTATATTAAAATTAAAATTTATCATTCATTTTTTTATTATTCTTTACATAAAAATATTCATCTGCTTTAAATAAAATAAAAATAAAATTTAAATTAATTAAATTTGATTTATTTTTAAATATTTATTCACTTAAGATTGACTTTATGATATATATTTTTAATTTTATCATATTTATTATGAATTATTTTATTATAAATTTATTTTTTGTCATTAAATTTCAATTATTTACTTAAAATTTTAATTTAAATTATTTTTTGTTACTTAAACATTATTCAAATTTTGTAAAAAATTTCGCGCGTTTGTTTTTTTATGTTAAACTGTCGGCCATTTTGGAATTATAAAAAAAAAAAAAACGATAGGCCGTTACCCCCTTTTTTTTTTCATCAGATCGCGGATTCATTAAATAGGGGGTCGGCGCGTCTTAAATTTTCATCATCTTTTTATGACAATTTTAATTAAAAAAGTGTGAAAGTTAATTATCAACTTATCATAATTCAATAGCCGTGATCGAGACAATAACGTGGATGTAAAAAAAAAGTGATAATTAAAGTGAATTAATTAGTTATTTATCAAGTTTAAGTGAACATTACAAAAGGGCAGCATCAAATTGGCTCTGAAAAGCCGTTGTCCATCGGCTCCAATCGTCAAATATTCGTATGTATTTCTATATTATTTCTATTTTAATCAGTTTATATTTATAGTTATCAATCAATTTAGTTAATTATTTTATTGAGAAATCATTATTTTTTGTGATAAAAAATTGTCGAGTTTTCATGTCGGTGTGTTAATGAGATAGTGTATGTGCGCGTCCTAATGACACACACACAACACACGCACATATATATGTAATAAATATTCGTTAGTCGCCATGTCTAGAATTGAGTAATTTTTTTGAAATATATTTAGCACAATTTATTTTCGGCTAGTGTAATTTTTATTTACATAATATTTCTTTGAATAACACATTGGTGCTATGTTGTTTTTGTGATTATGTTGAGTACAAGGTCATTCAAAATTTATTCCTATTTTTTTTTTTTTCCTTATAAGACATATTCGTAACAAAATTGCTATAATCACGCCGGTAACTGGGTCAATTTCTATGAACAACATAAACCACTTGTCTCTGATGTTTTTGTTTTGAAGTTTTACATCTCTCTCTCTTTCTTTTTTTTTTTTTTTTTTTTTTTTTTTTGCTATACTCATATTATTGACAACAACCTTCTATTTACTCATTTAATTGTTTCGTGTTATTTACTCATAAATAATTGAAATAATAATAAATAATAAATAAAAAGTGGATAAATAATTAATTAATTATTTTATGATAATATTAATTTTAAATATAATATATATTTTTTGTGTCGTTTTCAAAGAAGAAAGTAATATAATCCTGGTGATACATAAGAGTACTCTTAAAAAAAAAAAAACATTAATTTTTTTTCTTGTTGTTTAATGTTTTATTTTTATTTATTTTTATTCATTTTTATATATTTTTATATATTTTTATGTATGTAGTATACATATATTTTAGTGTTTATATAAAAAATAGACTAAAAAATAAAACCGTTGATTGTAAATGATATGGGGGAGTTGAAAATGCAGCACAAGATTTCCTGAGGACATTGTGTGTAAGACTTCACCTATACAAGTGATCAACCAGTATTTGTCGTTAATGGATAAGTCTTGTGAGACACATATTTCAAGGGTGTATGCCAGTTTAATATGTGAAACGACTTACTGGTTTATATTTATTTTTTTTCATATTTATATCGAGTATAATATCGATACGATGGAATATCAACTTACGTTACACGATCGAACGAGCATCTATCTCGGTGAGAACCGAAGCCCCACTTTATATATTTCATTTTTTTTTCAATTTTTATTTTTCATGTTCTACTTATTAGTTATTATTATTATTTCATGTAAATATTTTTGACAATGTCACCGGTCTTGATCGTCAATGTAATTTTTTCATTCTAAAAATGTTTCGTGGCCTTTTTTTTTTTGTCTCATTGAAGTTCATTTATTTATTGTCATTTTTTATGAGCTAAACTCAAAGTTGATACATCGATAATTGAAATTCTATATTTTAAATTTTAAATAGGTATATATTTAGGTAGTTGAAATATAAATTTTTTTAAATTGTTGCATTCATCAAGTTGAACTACCGTATACTTAATAATATAATTTCAACATCTGGCATTTGCATTTGCTGAAAAAAAAAATAATAAAAATCAAATACAATTGATACTGTATTTTGATTTAATTTTTTTTCCTTTATTTTATAATAATATTTTTAAAATTCTCAAGAGAGTTCAAATTCGATACATCCTGTTTCGTTTCGACTGAAAAGTTTTTTAGTATTTGATATAGACTTTTTCTTAATTCTTCTCTCACATTTTTTTATATACATATTCTTCTTCATTATTTTGTTGTTTTCAATTTCTTTTTTTCATAAAGATATAATACCGGACTTTATTCATAAATGAAAAAAAAAAAGTCGTATTGTAAAGGAAGGAAGTCTTGACTTCAATATGCGGGGGGTAAACAATAGTCCAAATTTTGATCACGCATGTTTAAAAAAAAATTAAAGTCACACGGTTGATACAATGAAAAGGATGCTGTTAAGATTTTATATATCCAAGATGATAGTAAACATGATTTTTAAAAATATAGCTGGACTTGTTTGTATTTTGTTTAGTCTCGACAAACTATCATAAAATATACTCTGTTTTTCATTCTTAAAATTTATTTTTTCATTTTTTCTCACCCGTAATTTTCGAGGGTTGAATGAATATAAAAAGTCATGGTTGTATGAATGGATGGGCCCCAAGTAGCGTGTCCGGAAACCCTGTTTTTATATATATATATTTCTTGATCCTTTTTTTTTCTTATCTTTCCAATCGTTTCTATCTTCTTCAATGCATTTTGCCGGTATTCACGTTATACTCATTTTTTTTTGCTCGTATATATAGGTAATTGGCGGCTACCACGAACATGACTTACGATCCCTTCGACACCATATTTTTATTTTTTCATTGATACATTTCCCTTTCATCCTTACATCAATTGAAATATATACATCTCTCTAAGTATATTTTATAAATATACCTGTTTTATAATACTGCCTCAATTTTTTCGCACTCGAATTTATATTAATAAAAAAAAAAGGTACAAGGAAGATGGCAAAAGTATATATATATATATTGGTATTTTGATAGAACTTCTGGGAAAGACATAAAATAATTTTTAGAATAAAAAAATAAGCGGATGCGAGGTCCTTTGATAATATGTTTGGTCATTGACAAATACAGAGTTTGTTGTGTTTCTGAGAGAACATTTTGGCCTACAGAATCGCGATACTATGGAATTTTGTGAGATAAAATTTTTTTAGTTACTCGTTTTATATATATTTTAAAAGAGATGGGTTGATACATATATAAATAAAACGGATGAGAACAGTTGTAGTTAAATAAAAGAGAAGACAATAGTTTTGTCATTTTCGAGTAGTTTTTTTCAAAAAATACAGTTTTTTTAGTTTTATTTTTTTATTTCTGGAAGCATAAAAAGGTTAGAATATTATAAGACAAAAAACCGGTAATGTTTGAACGAAGTCTCTTATTAGCCAGTGTGATTAGCTGCTAACAACTGTCTATTTTGTGAATTGTGATGGGAAACGCCGGCCAATGTGCAGTCAAATCATTATTTTTATTTATATTTTTTTTCCGACTTGAAATACAATTAATTCTTTTAAAAAAATATAAAATAATAGTTGAAGTTTCAATTGTTAAACTAGAGTAATACAAAACGGTAAATCAATTGATCAATTTGTAAAAAACATTTTACATTTACAAAAAGCGTGAATAAAATTATTATCGTCATTCAGATTTTTTTTTTTTTTTAATCTACGAATTTTTTGTGACGCTTTTTTTTATTGGCAAGTTAATTGATCGACGATCTTTGTCGAATCGAGCTATACCCTGTCGAGAGACACCTGTTATTTGAACCAGAAACTTTCACTTTTTTTTTTGAATCAAAAAACAAAATAATTAAAATTATCATTCTGTTTTATAAATATATTTTTTATTAGTAAATGAAAGAATTTATTTTATTCATATTATCGAATGAGGAAAATTGATTTAAAAAAATTCTTGATGACCTTCATTGAGGTGCTTATAGTAGGCGTTCAAAGTGATTCCAAATATAATTTTTAAAAAAATAATAAAATCAACTCGGCATAAATAAGGAAAAAAAAAATAAAAAAGGTATAATAAGGAATAAAAAAGTAAGAACAAAATGAAGATATGAAAGAGTTAAATCCATGCTCGACAGGACATGGTTCATGTAACTACTTCAGTCCTTCTTTTCCTTCTCTTTAGATCCTTATATCCGTTTATCCTTTAATTCGATCATCGGATTTTTTAAAATACCTTCAACTTCAACATGATCATGCCAATGTACCTGCACTTATTAGTACACAAGAATATATATAATTTTTTTCTTTTATTTTCATGTTTTTTTTTTAATATTACCTTAAAAATTATAAATTTATTTATTATTAAATTTAAAAATCAGTGAAAGACATGAAGCCTCGTTTAACTTCATTCCCCAAACCAAATTTCCATCATCAGGTTTTTTTTTTTTTTGTTTCAATCGCGTTGAATTTATGTTCATGATATTTAGTCGTTGTTATTTTAGATAATTCATTATCAAATTTATTAAAATATAAAAAACCTTTTCTGCTAAAATATTTATTCCCATTGATGCGTCATGTTTCACGTAAAAATCGTATGTCAATGATCTTGAGAATTTCCGGTGACTACACGCGCTCATAAAATACTATCAATTTGTTTTTTTTTTTTTTTCTAAATGTTTTGCGAGTAAAGTTATGTAGATGTTTGATGTTTCAATGATTTCGTGTAAATTTTTACTTCATTATCATTCACCAGAAAAAAAATGATAATAAAACATTCAACTTATAAATTAGTCATTTAATTTTATTATATAATTTTTTTATTCATTAAAATTCAAAGATAAAAAATTTCAATTATCAAAAATAGAGTTGACCAATTTTAATAAAATGATTAGACGAGTCACGATTGACAACGGAACATTGACTTTACGTTTGTTAATTTTTTTTTCCTTATTTTTTTTCGTTATTCATTTTACTTTGATAAAAATGAGAAAAAAAAATTAACTACTGCATTTACCGTTCAAGTATTTAACGGTAAATAATCTAGAAATATGTGTCGGTATTTTACTGAAATTTCATTTTTACTTGAAAAAACTATCATTTAAAAATGTAAACAATGTTAATTTTTTTTTTAACAAGTATTAGAATAGAATATATATTTATCAAGACTCATGACTGTTAGAAATGACCTAAATGACCTTTTTTTATTACTCGTTCTGGATCGAAATAATATCAGAATGACATGGACACTTTTCAATAATTGGAAAGCATGAATGAAGACATCCCAAGTGACGAAACTAGGTCTTAAAGAAATAATCTGAATTTAAATAATGAAAAAAAAAAAAAAATAAAGAAAAAAAGTGTGGAAAAATGATTGAAGGTTCTTAATCAATGGTCTGGAACACCTGGGTAAATCCGTGGGAATTTTTATATATTTTAAACATTATAAACAAGTTACAACATTTGAAAACAAAACAAAAAAAAGTAGAAATAATATTTCAAATAATTTAAGATACAAACTAAATATTCAAATCAACTAAAAGTATTCATTTTTTAATCTATTTTTAAAAAAATCTATCATCTTGACGCCACTCTATATCACTAAATGCAGTCTCATTTTCACTCTGAAATAATAAAATATAAACTATAAGGAAAAATTTAAAAAAAAAACAAAACCAGTGATATTCTGACGCCAGATTTTCTTATCTGTCAAATAATGTCTAGCCAAAATATCTCATCAGTCTCGAATTTTCCGATGATGGATCCATGTCGACATACTTGAAAAGTTTTTTTTTTTCAAATAAAATATCGAGTTATTTAAAATTTTAATACACAAATTTGTTTAAGGAAAACTTATGTAGTTGATTTATCGCGGTTTTGCTAAGCAGTTGCTCAGCCACAGAGGTTTCCTTAAGAATAAATTGATACTAGGCTGATATGGCATTTTTAAATATTAGGCTTTGATTTATTTTTATTAATCCTATCTAGAAATAATAGCTATGTTAATCAGCTACAACGTGCATTTAACTTGACTGAAATTTAATCCAAAAGGGAAACGTCATAGACATCTTGATAATTTTATTTTTCCATTTATATTTTCTAATAAGTTTGAGACAAAAATTATCTAAAATTATGCTCTTCAAGAACCGATAAAACATGAAAAGATTTATTAAGAATATCACTTTGATTAAATCAATGTTAGCTATCAACAGAATAAAGTATCTTGAGTGTTGATTATAAAATACTTTAGGTGTTGACTTTCAAGCCAAAAGAGTCATGCGTGTATTGGATAAGGGTTGTTTTCTTAGTGACTTGACTGGAGGGCAATTAGGAAAATGTCACGCACACTCAAATTCAAGACACACCCTAAATACCAGTACTTATTTTCCAACTCTCTTTATAATGTTTATCACAAATTTTCATAACTGCTTAAGGTTCCATAACTTACATGTCTACTTGGACATAAATTTCATCTCAACTCGAGCTAATCAATCCATTTTTTACCCCTAAATAATATCTAAAAAAATATTTAAACAAATTTTTATAATATAAAATTCTAAATTAATCAAAAATATCATCTCATTTTTTTTTTTAAAATAATAAAATCCCAACTATTTTATAAAACATTTAACTGAAAAAATATTCATCAAGCCTTTCAGTCACCGCAAATTTATACGCAACACTACGCATTATGTATGAATTGTTATATTTCAATATAAAATAAATTTAAAATAAAAAAATAATTTGATGAAAAAATAAAAAATGTCAAAGTATACTTGAAAAAAAAAAAAAAAAAAAAATCACATCACATCATTGTACTTGTCCATTAAAATGAGTATAAAAAAAAATAGTTGACCTTCGTAAGATGAGAAAATGAAATTCCAACTTTTCTTGATTTATCATTATTATTATTATTATTATTTTTTTTTTTTTATGTTAAATTTTTTATTTTGCGTTATTTATTTGGTCACGTGGGAAAATTGTAAAGCTGTGTTGTTGTTGTGTATTAAAATTTGCCAGCCACCTAGAAATTCATCTCGGTAAATAGGTAATGAGTCTTGAGTATGCGACTATCTCACTTGAACACAAGTCAACTAAAGTGATTCAAAGTATATACCTACGCAAGATGTTGAAATGATTATTGTTATTATTTATGAAAATTGTATGAAAAAAGTAAAATAGACAGTACCACCCTCAACAAGCCAGCCAACCACTACCGTTTTGGATCCACTGAATTATCCAATACCATCTCTCTTCTTATTTTATTTTCTCATCTCAATTAACTCTTGGTGTTGTAATGACTAAACGTTACTATTCTTTTGCCGTAATTTAGCTAATTAATTTTTCAAATTATTATTAACAAGATAATTGCCATACATGAATGAAAGCTTGTCTCATTCCAGTTTTTCTCTGGACTTTTTTGAGTCATTGTTGGGAAGAAAATGATTAGTCAGCTATTTAGATAATATAAAATTGATAAAAATAAAGACATTTTTAAGAGGCAAAGAGTTCAGACAGAAGGTAGTGTAGAATATATCATCGAATATACAATCAGTATGATTGTTTGACACCCCATAATCAGACCACCACCATCACCACTATCACCAATTTTTATTTAAAATACTGATCATATACCTTTTGTCAGTATATCATTATTTTTTTAATATAATTATTATCATTATTATTATTTTCCATTTACTATTTTATTTATTATTATTTTATTTAATATTATTTCTTGTTTTATACAACGTTTGTATATATAAGTCTTTCACGTTCTCATTGAGGTGAAAGAGAGGATATAAAAAAAAGATTATCCAGTTGAATAAAAAGACTCCTGGGTCTCATTACCCCGATCACGACTCAAGATGAGGTATATATATTTTTCTTCCTCACGGATTTTTCATTCTTGGGTGGAGAAAACGAGAAATGGACACGGTTATATTATAAAAGACAGCAAATCATTTGTTCATCTTTTCGTATTTTTTTTTTCTTTTTTTCCATTTACCTGGTTTTTTTTTTTTTCCTCAACTTCTTTAATTTCAACTGTGCGTCGCAGTAATCATAACTAAAGTCACAACAATGCAGAAATATTATTTTTGCGAAATAATTTGACGTCAAGATAAATTTTTGTTGGTATAATTTATAAGAAAAAAAAATTATTATAATATAAAATAATTGAAAATTCTTTTAAACAATGAGAAATGATGTAGAATATATTGATTGAACTACCAATATAAAAAAAGTGTGATGGAAAAAATATAAACAATAAAAAAATATTTAAAAAAAAAAAATCGATGCACAAAAACAACATGCGAATGATCGATGGAGAAGCAATCGATCGTGTTCCCTGGTATTACGCAGGCGTGCACGTATAGTAAAATACGTACGTGACCCATTCGATATGATTTAAATAAAATAAAATAAAAAAATTTCATACATTTTGCCTTGAATGATTTACGAAGATATAATTCAAGATGATTCACTGAATTGGTGGCGAATATCAAGTAAATATATTATGCTCTGTATAGACTGAGAAGAATAACGAAAAAAAAAATTCTTTTTTGATATTTCAATACTCATTTTTATTCAACATATAAAATTGGTTGAATGTTTGAATTATTTTGGGTATAAATTTTTTTATTTTTATATATTTATTATTTTAATATTTCAACAAAATAAATAAATAATAATTTTGGTAATATATTTATTGGCAATTTTACAAGATAAAAAAATATTAAGTGAGTTTTATGAAAAAAGACAAATTACATTGTCAGTAACCACTTGTTGCCGAAAGAGTAAAAATAAAAAAAAAAAAAGTATGTAAGTCACAATGAGGAGGTGCACATATAGTATTTTCCCATTATGTTTCAATTTTTAAAATTTTATTATTTTTTTTGTATATTATTTTTTGGTCTCTTTGCTTTAATGCCGCGCGAAAAAGAACAACGACTAAAGCCCCACGAAGTAAACGAGGTAATTACAACAGTGGCTGATCTCTACGTGGTCCGACAGAAGGTGCATGTGTGTATCGAACAATGAGGAACGACTAAAAGTAGATTCACCTCTTTCTCCTTTTTTTTATTATTTTTTTTTTTCGTAATTTTTTTTTATCTTTAACAACGTCCAGAGTTTACACTGAGAAAATTCAGAGAGGAAGCTGTGTGTGTGTGTGTGAAACTTTGAAAGAGACTGGGAGGCTACATAGAGAGTTTAAACCGCAGCTTGTAGCTTCAAAGAGAGTCTTGTAGAGTATCGAAGCACGGGTGCGTCTACTTAACTTTGATCAGCTCGTGACCACTGATGCAAAAAAATAAATAAATAAATAAAGCCAAAAAATAATAATTTTTAAATTTAAAATTAAAAAACAATTGTGGACACTAAAAAAAACGCCTTATAATAATTTTCAAGTAAAATGAGAATAGAATTTTTACTTTTTGAAAATATATTTATATGAAAATATTAGGTTTTATTTTATTTTTTAATATATATAAAAGACTTGCTTCTGCTGCTGGTTTGTGATTGCAATTGTTGATGCATCAAGAGCTTGATATAGTAAAGAGAATAAAATATATATATAAAAGAAGAAGATAGAGCATAGCCAGGTTGAATGTCGTTATTATAGTGAATTAGAGGGTGCAGAGCCGGAACGAGGTATGAAACTATTACCTCCCCAGAAACGTATATCTTATTCTTTTTAACTTTAGTATATTCTTGAAAGCATCAAAGAGAGAATGAAAATAAGCAGGACCATAAGACTCAAAATGAGAATGAGATAAGCTCTTTTGATGATTCGCACTTTAGTATATATATGAACACTAAATTGACCATTTTTTTTCGTTTTGATTTGTTTTTAAAACAAAACAAAAAAACATGAATATTTTTTTATCATTTGCTTGTTGAAAAAAATATTTAAAAAAATAAAAAATTCATGTGGATTTTTGCTCACCGTTGTGTGGACTATGCTTGAAACAATCCTGATGATTTGTCGTTGTTGTTGTTCCAAGATGGGTTGTTGAATTTGGTGATGAACTTTGATCAACATTATTTTGATTACTCGTACAATTATTAGGTGTTGTATTGTTATTATTGCTATTGTTGTTGTTGTTGTTATTGTTGGTTAAATTATTATTGTTGTTATTATTATTTCCATTATTTTGTTGATTGTGTAAATGGCTGGTTTGATGAAGATGATGATGATGATGCTTGTTTCTTCTGTATGATTCCAATTCACGTAGATGAGATGTAAATGATGATGGTGTGTCCAAAAATGGTCTTTGTCCAAGACCAAGTGCACGAAATTGTTGATGTTGTTGTCCTAGAAAATCCAATAATCACTGTTGATATATTTATCCATGTTTATTTGTATATATATTTCTTGTTAATTGAGTTGTATCATCATTGATGAATGACTATGTCATTAGTCATGTTTGTCCAATTAATTTGATAGGGATAATTAAGAAATTCATACGTGGCACGTGTATATGAACGGAGATGTTCAATTGAATACCTGTAATACCACAAGGGTCCTGGCTAAATTGAATTGAGAATTTCAATACAATGTTCCTCAGTATTTTTTATTTATTTTATTAAATTTTGATATTAATATCTTACATGGGTTATTAATCAACAATAAAATTCAATTTATTTATCGCACTTTGATATAGTTAAAGATTTGAAAAAAAAAACCGAGTAAAATTTAATTGTTAATGAAAATTCTAAATTGAATTTGTAAAATAGTCTTGTGGTAAAATTTCATGACGATTGTCCAGTTAGTTTAATATTTATTATTAAAAATTTAATAACTTTTTTAATCTTGTAAAATTAATTTGTATAATAATTATATTTTTAATTTCAAGTTTCTAGTTTTATCCTTTTAAAAGGTGAAAAGTTCAAAGATTTATATATATAAAATTTCATATGTAGTAGAGTTTTTTGAAATTTTTGGATTTATCTAATAACTTTCAAATAATAAGCCAAACGAAATCATTTTAAATACATATGGTATGAAATGATAGTCTTATCTTATCATTCATGTTATTCAGCCTTGTTATAACGGAGATAATATATAATAAACGGCTATTTTCTCTTTAACAAATAAAACTCATGTTGTTATTTAGCCCGGGACCATCTTGACAGTATTTTTTTTCTTTTTTATTTCTACGTCTATTCTCTCAACATTATTATCAAAATTAAATTTATTTATGTATATATTTAATACTATCAATAATATAATTTCTTTTTTTAACAGTCGTGCATCTGGACTCGTCGAAGAATACAAATAAAAATTACCGTGTTGATTGTAGTTAATTCGTGCTGAAGCTTTTTTTTTATTTTTTTCGAAGCTTTAAAACATAATAATACATAAAATAAAATTATAAAGAAGCCACTAGTAAAAATTCCACTTCAATTTTCATTGAAAGTCGTGCTTCAACCAACTGGCATATCAAAGAAGCAAAAAATGTTTTTTATTTTTCTTAAAAAATATCAAAATTATGACAATAGAGAAAAAAATAAAATAAAGCGGAACAAAAATAGAAAAAAAAAAGGAACAAGAGACACACGATTCAAAAGTCACGAAAGGATTATGTTTAATATATGTAATGAGTGGTGGCAGGTGTGTGTAGGGTGGATTTAAAATTTCATTGTTGTTAAACAATGAATTGACCATCGTTCTCCTAAGGCTCGTGAGTGTTGTTTGCTTCTATATGTCCAATTTTCGAATAAAACAAGCTATTTTTTTTTCCCAAAATAACAAATAAAAAATATAATATATTGTCTCTTTTGGATTTCGTGCTGTCGAATAACGACACGCGTATCACCTCGCGATATTCTGAAGCACGCCAACATCTCTGTCTTTTGTTACATCACAAACATATGCAATATGTTCTCGCCTACTACCGTAAATTTATATTTTTTTTTATACCAGATCACGTGTTCCACCAAATCATCATCATTTTTTCTAAACCTCATTTTTGACATGTTGAAAATATTATTAAATTTTTATTCTAATAATAATAATAAATATAAAAAATATTTCAATGATTTTAAAAGTATTTTTGGAAAAACTATACATAAAATTGAAATGCAAAATACATAATGTAAAATCACTTGGGGAATTTTGAGGTCGACTATTATTCAGTCATTTGTATTACAAAAGGGTACATGTAAAATATTCACAAATGGTCATGAACAAAGTCATGAGCACCTCGTGTATGAGTATATTAACAACATGTATTGGAATATAACATATATATACTAATTTTCCTCTGCTCATATATAAAAGGATACAGTGTTGAATCGACTATTTGATATAGCTTGATTCAGGAAGAGACCAGTGGCATTGGTAGTATGTAGGAGGTAGAGGAGGAGTGGTTTAGAGAAAATGTGTTGAGGATACACGCGTAAAACACGAGCTAAAATGAAACACGCACACGTGCCCTACGTCGGCCACTGCATCATCGTGCACCATCTGCTTGGTAATGACTCGACAATTACCACATACTCTGCCTGAATTATATTGGTTCAGGTATATTCAAACTTTTGGATTCTCACAAATTATTTACATTAAATATATTGTTAAATTATTTATTTAATTAACAATTATTATATTGACTTACGTGTTTTTGATCGTGGCTCTCTTGGACCATCAACTGTAACTTTGATGGCTCTTGTGTAGGTCGCTATTTGAGGTGGCGATGTTGAAACAGTTATTGTGATGCTAAAGCTTTTTCCTGCAAACAATATATAATATTCATTTTAAATTGATAATATTAAATACTTTTACTATGGTAGAACAAAAAAGTCATACAAATTTAAAATTTATAAGTCGTTTTTTTTAATGATAAAAAAGTTGAATTATTTATAAAAAATATGTTGTTGTTATTTTTTAACGTTTCTATTTTTTTTTTTTTTGAATTAATTTTATTTTCCTTTCACTAAATCTTTTTGAGAATTCGTTTAACATATATACCCAAGATATGGTCATGGAAAACAATTCACATGTCGCCAATATGCCATTCCACTCGTTGGCTCACCGCAACTTGAAGTAATTGCTTCGGCCTAATGGCTCATCAATCATGAGTGAAAGATTTTTTTATATATTTTAACTTTTTTAAAATGCTGTTGGCTTTTTTTTTTTTTTTACTTTTAATTTTTCATTTATAGATTTTTTTTTAATGCTATAAAATATCATTTTATTTCGAGTTATATGATCAGCTAAAGTGACATTAATGGAGACTAAGAACAGACACAAATTTTACACGCACAGTAGTCATCAAAAATTAAAAAATATATCCTCTATAAAATATTAATAGTTTTTTTGAGTATCAGCTATGAACAATAGATGAATTTCCGATTAGATGTGTCGGCTTAAAATACAAAATAAACATAAATAAATAAAAAATGCTCGAGTATTAATAATAAAAAACAAAAATAATAAATAAAATTTAAAATATATAGTGTGAAAGAGGGGCGAGGTTTTGGTGGCATATATCACCGTGGAAGGTCTTGAGGTTGAAGGTCCGGTATATTAATTCTCTCTTCATAAATGTCCGTCGGTAAGATTGACTACATATTTTAAAGATAGTCCGTCGCCTCCATCGCTAATATGCATTTGGTAATATTTGCCGCACCCAACCAACCGACTTGTATATATTTTTTTTTGACTTGCTTCTTTGTGATCATTATTGGTTGTTTAACGACATAATAATATATTCAAACTCCTAACACTATCTCTTCATAGTTTTATTTCATTTTTTTTTTTTCTTTTATCATCGCATATTTAACGAAAAAAAAATTCTATGAATTTTTTACATATTTTATTGAAAGTAATGCCCATGCTACATATTTTCATAATAATTTTTTAATTGTATATTTTGCGAGTGCGTAAATATATGTCTGTATACATGTAAATTTAGCTGTGTGGATACATTGGGTAAATTGTCGCCCTGCTGTGTATCTGTCAACATGATAACTGGCATCAAATATACCCCACGGGTATCACACAACTGAAAATGACTGCATGTCGGATATCATGTTTCACCTTGTTTTCTCTGTATAATCCACAAATTTATACACAAGCAAATCAAAAAATAACAGCAATTTTTCATTTAATTATAATTTAATATTTTTAAATCAATTTTTTTCGCTTTTTAAGATACAAAATAAATCTCAAAGACGTTTATTAACCGCATTTATTTATTTTTTTTGTTTCAGATAATAATCTTCAACATGATTCAAATATCCAAGCTCATGGCTATAATTGTGTTACGATTAGGTGCTGAAGAGAACACTAAGAGACAGGTTAACGATATGACTAATTGGACTATGTTCGTGATGAATCCAAGTATCAGTCATCAAGCTGTCATGAAACAAACCGTATGTTTTTATTTTCATTTTTTAAATTAATTTTTATGGTCTATGCAAGTAGAAAAAGCGTAAAAAACTGATAGAGCATAATGTAGCTCAGCAATTCTGTGTGAAAAATAAAAATTTAAATATTTATAAAAAAAAAAAGGGGAAAAAAATTCATGACAGTATACATGAGCTATACAGTGCTTTAGTAGGTGATGTGTTGAGACAGAACGATCTAGTTGTATTGGCTCTATCGAATTTGGAGGCTAATAATGCCTCATCGTACGAGCCTATATCCTCGTGCCCGGGAACTGCGGTTAATACTCGATGATGGGAACGGTCATCTGCAGAGACAGGGAACCAAACGTTGGCTCGTGCATACTATCATCCATAAATACGATATATGCAATGTGTGTTGATGAGAATATATAACGTGATGATGCGATAGTGATAGTAATAGAATCCAAGTAAGCATAGGATAGATGATGATGATGATGATGATGATGTTGATAGTGGTATTAGTACGAGACAAATGTATGTATAGAATGAACCGACGGGTGGTAGACAGCAGCAGACAACAGACAAAATTGTGCCACGCGTATATGCCACCTCTATTATATATACATACATTTTCAACTATACTGTATAATTTCTAGGGTATATATGTTCTATCACCATTGTGCTTTCAGAATATTTGTATGAGGATATCACCCACGAAAGATCAACTAGACATATAAGTGCATAGTGTTAACGTAACACAATACCTCAAAACTTTAGTCCCCATAGATCTGTGTATATAATGTTGTGAATAATCAGAGATGACTTGAAAGTGTCAATTGGTATTTTTGAAAGTAGCATCATTTGATATTTTAATTAAATTTTTTAAAATTATTTTTACACTTGTTGAACAAAGTAGATTGATAAATAAACGGAGAAAGAGAAAGGGAATTTAAATAGAAATTATAATTAAGAGATGAAAAGGGGGATACTTGATAAAGCAAATGCAAGCCACTTGTTTGTCAGGATATGCATTTGAAATTGTCGAGTAATTACTTGAAATCGTAATTTCCATAATATTCTGTATTATTAATAACAGCAATATGATTTGGGTAGTGTTATCAAGGTGAAATTTCCTGATGTAATAAGGGGGATTGAACATAGTGTTTAATCATTTTTTTTTTTTTTTTTTTTTTTTGATTTATAAATATGTTATTTTATTTTTTGGTTTTGAACTTAAAAAGATTGATATAAAATTGATTTTGAGATTGTGTATATAAAATAAATTGATTGTTAATGGTCAAGCAATGATTTGCGTTTGGCTTTGATGGGATCAATGGATTTGTATACTCAATTTATTTGCCATTGAGTTTATGTGTACATGTGTATTGTCTATAACAAAAATGAGTCATTGGTGTAGGACAGTGCATCACACAGAGATGTATATCCATCAAATTAATAAACTGTCGAAACAGACACCGCGATGGGGAAAATATATTTGAAGCAACGATTATATTTGGCAAATGCTAGTGGTCGTATTACGTCATTTACCTACAGGCAATTCGATCAATCACCAAAATTGAGGATTATAGAAAAAAAAAAATAAACAAAGAAATAATATTTATAGATAAAAAAAAAAATAAAAAATCGGGAAACGTGAGGTAAAATAAACACTTGAAGTAAATTGGACACTAAAGAATTGGGATTTTATTTTGAGTAATTTTTTAAAATTAATTTATATGATTTTTTTAGAGCTTTTTTTAATTATTTAATATAAAATTTATTATCATTTATTATCGTAAATCAATCAATTAATTAATTACGGATAAATTTCTCCCTCTGTAAATTATAAGTGATTTATTATCATTTTTTTTTTAAATCTTGAGTTTATAAAAAAATCGCATGTTGACAGTTGATGCTCAAGTTTGATGCAATGAGGGAAAATGATGAAATGTACTTGAAAGATAGATGATGCAATTTCACATGCACTAACGCTCGTTTTGAACATATCCACTGGTCAATCTATAACGCATCGTTTCAGATAGGGCTGGAAAACAACTGTCTCATTCCCTTGTTAATATATAGAACAATTGTGTGTGTATCACAATCTATCTCACTCTGATTCTGTAACGTTATAGAACATCCTATCAAAAACCAGAATAGCTCATGTATTTTACAGTTTGATAAATAACTGTCGCTTCGATTATTCACTGAATGAAATGACCCTTGGATTTTTTGATGACAGCAAATTTTGTCAGATGTCATTTTAACCCATAACCCATCAAAAATTTCTTGAATCATTTATTATGTTATTAATTATTTGACAATTATTTTTTTGAAATAGAGTGATATTGTGAGGTTGATGTATCAATTGGCTAATTAAAGATTGCATTAATTACCCAGCATAATAATTTGATGTGATATTTTTTCTCTCTGTCAGTCTAATCAATAGGCTAACAATTTTCGCTGCATATGTATATATTTTAGTCATGATGTTGTGCGAAATGTAATATTTTGTATAAACATGATTTTCCGAGATTTCTGATTTAGCAATTGTATATTTGTATATATACATATAGCGCTACGATGATTTCTGATTAACGGCTAGTTGTTTCACGTGGCCATCCGGGGTTCGTGGCGGACATCGAGTAATGACTCTGGGGGCGACGGGACCTGGCAATATTGCGCACAATGAGAATGAGTAAAATGAGAGATATAGTCACTCATGATGAAAAGGGATGATGAGAGGAAAAAAGGAAAGTAAATATAGAAAATTTTAGCGAAGCAAAGGGTGGTATTCCAATTCAATGATGGGATGAGTTTACCGGAGGTTGAGAGCGTGCACCCGATGATGATGATGATGATGATGATGATTACAATAACCGTGATTTTAGAAGGGTCAATGGATAAAATGGATTTTACTGTGCGCGGCTTTGCTAATCTCTGTCGCCAGAAACAGATGTTTCATTATTATATGTGTATATATGAATATATTGATATACATACACCGCAAAAGATTGATTTTCGAGAGACTTGGTTAATTTAGCATTTGTCAAACTGACTATATGATCATTGACAATCATGCTGATGACATTGATTGTGGTTTTATTTTCAATTTCATATTTTTATTAATTAGTTTTATATTTACAAATGAATATAGTAAAATTTTTAACTTACCTCTACCACTTCTACCAACGAATCTCAAATCATTAAATTTTGCAACTTGATTTTTCATTAGAGCTGTTGAGTTTCTCAATTCAGCACAACAATTTTCATCATTACCAGCACGTACAGTTACCAATGTCCCATCACCAACATCACCCAAAGCAACAACTTTAAATGCAACAGGAAGTGTTTTATTTGATCGCCAATGTGTTGGTAATTGACTGCACAAAAAATATGGGGAACCTGAAAAATTTAAAAGTAGGCTAATTGGAATTAATGATATCAATGGGGAAAATTGAAAAAAAAGATCATTTTAATAAGACAGAATAGTCATAGCTTCATATGAGAAAAAAATATTTACCAGTTCTGACAAGTTCACCAGGGTGTTCAGCTTGAGCTTCACCAACAAGTCTTTCGGTCCACCAAAGCTCACCGACGGCAGCACCCTCACTCATTTCGCCTCCTGTACCTCCGATACTGGCACCACCACCACCCTCGTCCTCGTCTTCTTCTTCACCAGTATATCTTGTATCAACACTTCGTAGTGTTCCCAAAGATGAACCTATAAGACCAGCACCCTCATGGGAACCAACTGAATCATAATTCTCCCCACAACCAACCGAATCCACCGGTAGATGCATCCCATCGGCGTTTCGACGCCCCGAAGTTTCCTTCGAGTAACTCACGATTTTGAAAATTAATTCAACAATTAAAATCTTCAAACTGACTACGTGTACTCAAAATTTTTATTTTTAAAACACACCGCGAAACTATTTTATCGACTGAGTATTTAAAAATCAAAACAAATAAATTAATTATTATCAATAGTATTAACAATTGCATATTACAACTTTTTTTTTTTTTCTTTTTTAATTTTAGAAATTAAAATCTTTCACAATAATCACAGTTCACAGTAATAATTTACATATTTTTTTAATATCTCACTTTATTTAAAAGTTGCTTATGTATATAGTAAAAAATTAATTATATATTCTATTAAAACACAAAAAATCACATTTCACTTGTTCACAAATAAATTTTTATTAAAAAAAAAAAAAAAAGAAAAGAAAATAAAAATTCATTTAGTTCTTGTAAATGATTATTATAGAGAGTGTTTGTTAGTACATTCACGTTTGACGTTCCACGTCGTAATGCTGTGGTGTTTAACTGAGAGAGCCGCGTGTTCCACGAGATTGCTCGATCAGAACAGCCCTAAAACCCCTCACAATCGTAACAGTGTTGCTGCCATATACGTATACCTCCCATTGAAAATATAACCACGTCTCGCCCTCAGCTTGAATATTGTCCCACTGTTTTTATTCTTCATCAACCAGCAGCAGGCTAGCCATGTCGCCAGTCAAATTCCCCTTCTTCGTCATTCTCCTCATCCTCATCAACTCTTTTTTTTTTTTTTTTTTTTTTTTTTTTTTTTTTTTTTTTTTTTTTTTTTTTTTTTTTTTTTTTTTTTTTTTTTTTTTTTTTTCTACCAATAGCCTGTACTACTTCTCTTTATCTTTCACTCCCTCTTGCCCCTGCTGTTATCATTGAATTGCTTTTTCCCTTTTTTCAACATCTATTTTCTCTATGATCATTAATGGAGTGGGCTCTTTGGTCTCCTGGTAAATGTCATTTAAAAAATAAACTAATCGATAATACGAAAAGAAAATTTTAATGATTTGATGATTTGATGATTTGTAGTTTTGATAATTTATTTATCATTATCTTTTTGAGTGTTGAAAATTGAGTTTTTATTTTTTTTTATGAAAATATGCGGTTATTTCGATTTGATCAATAGCAAACTAGGACAAATTGTTGATTTACCAAATGACAATTAAATAAAATAATATAATAATGATTAAAAATAAAATAATGATATAAGGTGGTTCAGGAAGTGGTGACATTTTGGCAACATTTAGTGTGCCAAATTATTCACTTGTTATCGTTACTTTCCCACGGTAACTTAAATTATATAACCCAGTCATTTTGGTGAGTATATTCGATATCATAATCATGAATTTTTGATTTGTTTGCTATATATATCATCAGTTCATATTGTATACCTCAAACGATAAAAAATTCAAATTTTTAATGTGAAATAAATTAAATTCAACAATTTTATTTCATGCAGTGACACTTGCAATCTTGACATAAATATTGCCAATATTTTTTTGCAATATGAGAACGTCGAAAGAATTAATTCAATACAAAATAGCAAAATCGAACCAAATTTTGAAAGGACAAAAATTTTATAAAAAAAATAATACCACTGATTAGTTTGGTGTCGATGACATCGAAGTAGCTTGAACATCGTTTACCTAAACTACTGAAAATATTTTCAGTATATCTCCCACCGTTTACGAACAAGGCGTGTGTAACAAGTGTCATCGTTCACTTCTCGGAGGCGGTAACGATTGAAAAGAAGGTGGGGCTTGATAAAGTCCCACCTTCAAAACTATTAAAAAAATTGTTTAATAATTTTCCATTATCGTGACAATATTATTTTTCAACTGAACTCTAAATCACCTTTAAATTTTACCTATATAATGTCTTTATCATCAATAAAATCGAACCCCTTTTTCAACCCCTTCATTAAACTTCCCTTCGTTGGAAAGGTCCCTGCAAGAATTCATCTGGTACTGAGAGATTCTTGATATATTTTTGCCTGTAATGATATGATTCATGACATGCAGATATCGAAAAGACATGTCAAGTTGTTTTTTGAATTAAATACAATTCTTGATATTAGTTTTTTAAAAGTATTTTTTTTTTACTTTTCGTTGGACTATACAGTTCATGACCACGCTCTATTGTGGTCTGCCAAAGTGCAATCGAGAATGCAGATGTGGTTTTACACACTCGTACCTGGATATGAACCGGGAAAAGCATCATTAACCTTTTCTGTGTTTACAAATGTAACTTTACCGTCTCGCGCGCCCGCACATTATAAATCTCTCTGGGCTATTGCTCATTACCGCAATCATTTTAATCATTTTTATGATTTTTCAACTTGTAAAACTGAAAAAAAATAAAAGAAAGTTCAATTAATTTTGACAATCTGATTAAGTAAAATTAGATAGAGTTTGTAAATCTTCTATCTCATTATGTATTCGTATGTTTTTTTTATTTATTTATGGAAATAATTTGAAAAATTAAAGTCACATGTTTTTTATATTATTCAAAAACTTTTAGACATAATACAGAAGCTTGAGACTATCCAAAGTGTCAGACAAATGAGGATATTGTAGCTGAAATACAAGATTCAGAAGGACAAGTATGTTTAGCCACTTTGGTCTTGACCCTTGTAATTAAAATCCTGTCCTAAATCAAGACTATGGAGGGTCGACGATTAGATGACCTTTCTACTTCATTGCAGCTTAAAACCCTTCTTCAAAAGCCACTTATTTTCCTCTTCAAATATTTATTTCTGATATAAACAGTAAACACACATGCTCTCAAAATGCGACAAAGCCATAAAAAATATAAATAAATTTACTGCAAACTTGAAATAACGCTGAATCAATTAATTGATAATTTTTAAATGCTTTATTATTCGAAAAATTATTCTTAATTTATTAATATAAATAAAATATTTATTTTAATTTTATCATAGTTATTTTATTTAAATACTACCAAGTTAATTATCATTTTACAAAAATAAAAATAGCTAAACCTCAGAGTCAAACGACCAAAGGAAGTTAAACATTAACATCCAAGAAAAAACAAATATTTTTTTTTTTATAGAAATAAAATTAAATATATAAATAATATAAAAACATATCGAAATAATGGTATTAATAACCGCCGAAAATACACGTTAGTGGTTTTTATAACATGAAATAAAACGAGACAAATAATCCACAAGGTTGAAACCGAATGAGTAGCATTTCCGTTGATTCGGTATTATATGCCTGTCTCGTTAATCCATCCTCACCCTGTTTTCCGCGTGCAGTTAATAATCCTCCAGGGGGTTGAAAAATATACACGCGATAATAAAGAAAGGAAGTTTTTAAAATATGAATAAAAATATATATCAAAGTTTTAAAATACACAAACTTTTTATCTATATTTAAAAAAAAAAATTCTAAAAAAGTTAAAAATTATAAATAAAATAATTAAAAAATATTTAAACGACAATTAATTATTTCATTTTTCTTTAGATAATTCTGAATTTACTGTAACAATAGCCTTTTTTTTTGATATATAAGAAATATTTTTTATCACTTTGGCCATTTTTTTATGATCCTCTTGTTCATATCTCAAACCTAATGAATATTATTTCACGTTAATGAGCTTTCTACGGCTTTTCTTTATCATTGTCTAAAATCCTTTATTAAATTTTAATCAGATTTACAATTATGTTGATAAATAACATTGCATTTGGTGTTTAGCGAAATTAAATTGAAATATTAGAGATGATTTTGCTATCAAACTTTTAAGATAACTTGTAGTTAAATTAATATTTGTTTATATGGGAAATAGTTTAAAATTTAAATGTTAGTTTAATGTATTTTGTGGGTTGTTGGATTGGTATAAAGATGTTTTGGGGGAATGCATTTCTGGCAAAGGGATAGTTGAAGACTACTGTGAGTTTGTATGTGGCCACGTAAGCTTTGGTCTAACAATGTCCAGCTTTGTGAACACATCAAAAGGATTTCAATCTAGTTCTTTGTTAATAATATAAATGAACTGTCTGCTACTGAATTTATCAACTAAATTTACTTGATACTTGATTTTTTTTTTTGTTGAGTAAATTATCATCACGTTGGTCAGCAAAATAAATAAAAATAAAAAAATACTTGAATCTTAATTAACTGTAAATTTATCATGACTTGATATTGATAATTTATTAATAATAATATTTATATTTTTAAATTTAATTAATTAATTTTTTAATAATTAAAGTTTTTAAAAATTTTATTTAGAATTTTTGTTGAAGAAAAATTTTCTTTTAACTTTTTTTCACTGTAATTTCTGCTAGTTGTAAAAACAATAATATTAATTTATTATAAATAAATAAATTATTTGTTTATATTTATTTTTTTTCGTATTATTTTAAAAAATACCAACAAAAAAAAATTTTTCTTTACCGACAAGAAAATTTTTTTTAGTTCATATTTTCGCCGCTAATGGCTCTGGCTCAGTCTCTTCGGTAAAATTTTAACAAAAAGTTTAGCTCCGTTATTTTATAAGTTTATTAATTAATTAAAGCTTTGTTGATTCACAATTTGTGTTTTTTCGGATTGCGGAAATTTTTATAAACAAATTGTGTATAAATATGTCTGTCGGTATTGTTTTTTTTCACAATAATGAGTGGATGTTGGTGACAGTCCAACTCCAACTAAACGTCATTAATTCACCGGGTAAAAATGATTAAATTATCCATAAATATTGATAAATATAAATATTTATTATTGTAAAATTGTTGTTA
Organism: Aphidius colemani; assembly: GCA_030523065.1. NCBI lineage: Eukaryota > Metazoa > Arthropoda > Insecta > Hymenoptera > Braconidae > Aphidius > Aphidius colemani. Next base: position 42,459 of record JAPYYR010000678.1, read on the forward strand.
AGTACCATTGCAACAAATAATAGCAAAAAAAAAAGTCAATCAAATACTTTTTGTCACAATGTAAAACGACAAAAAAAAATAGACTTTTGAGGTTAGGTTGACTGTCAATTTATTGAGTAAATAAATAAACAAGTTACACTTGAATCAATTTGTTTACAATGGTATTATTCAACAATAAACACGTTAACAAACACACAACAACAATAATTAGCAACATAAAAATTTATTTATATTGTTTTATTAAACTACATGGAAAAAAAAAAGTGTTAATATAATCTTAAAAAAAAAAAACCTAATATTTTATTTTTTTATGTTATAGATATCAACAATTGTCGGCTGAACATGAACGTGTCAGGTACTTGATGCTTATGAACATAAAAATGGCAAAAATGTTAATTTTTTTTAACCAAATATCCAATTACATCAACTTGCTGATGAAATTGGGCTCCAACTATTGGTGATGCTGAATGATCATAAAATCAGGTATTAATTATCTACTTATTTTTCAATCTTGACATTATATACTGTGTTGTGCAAATTGTTAATATATTTATTTTAATTTTAGACTTCGTCTGTTGGTTGTTTCGATTGTCATGGATCATAAGGCTTAATCTGGCTAAAATGGAATCACAACAATGACATGAACAACAATTCGCATTTGTTCCAGCTGAATTTGTTATTTAAAGAAAGAAGATGTGAATTAATGCTATTTTAGTTATGCAAGATGTTAGTGAAACCAAAAGGAAATGACCAAAGCCCTGTTTCATCAAGTAATGACATTTTTTTAATCACAACTCCATAATCTATATTTTTCAAATTCATAAATCTAAACAACAAAGCTAATCAGTTCAAAAGAATAGAATTAATTTCATCTAGTAATTTTAATATTACTTTCTGTAGTTGAACAATATTTTATGATAATATTGGATCAGTTTGCAAATGATAAACTTGAGTTGTTTAATAAGAAAACTCTTAAACATCTTGTTTTTCTATTAAACCGCTCGTTTTCTTATTAAACAACTCATTACATTTGTTTTTAAAATTATCATTGATTTGCCTACGAAAAAGAGAACAAGTTGAATCAACATACTGGCAGTAGAGCAGTTGTGTTGTCATCAGTCGATGATAATACAGTAGACTCCACACAGTGTGATTTGAAAAACAGCTTGTTTAGCTTGTGAATTTATTCCAATACTTTATTCATTAATTTCTTTATGATTAATAATTTTTTTGTCTTATTCTCTCTCCCACAGATAATAAGAAGAATGTGTGTTTATTAACATTATTTTAGTTATGTTAAAAGTGTTGGTTAAAGTGTGTTGTTTAGAGTCTGTGTTGTTAGTGCTTGTTTACTTCATCTGTTAAACTACAAATGAATGTAATAACTTGGAGCTTCTTGAATCAATTGGCTGAGAGTGCTGAGATTTCCTCTTCAATGCTGCAAAAGGTAGGATTTATTTATTTAAATTATATTTTCGATAAACAATTTTTTCGTGTCGCTATACACATTATATCGGCTGCGAGTCGTTGAATAAAGCCTAGTAGTTTTAGCCCGACAAAATCCTCAACTCGTCTGCTTTATCGACGTTTAGCTCGCCCAAGTTTCAGTAAAATTCTAACGATGACAGCACATAGTTTTCCAAATTTTCCAGGTTGAAAATCGTCAAAGGAAAATTCAATCGACAAGCCCTGTGATTTCGTTATTGCTTTGTTTATTTTTTTATGTTTAATCTATCATCTTTTCTATCAATTTTTTTTAATCAAATCATGCCCAACAATTATTTTTTCTTATTTTAATACAAATATAAATACACGACAGATTATCATGTATAATTTTTAGCTTATAATTTTTAACATTTATTTAATAACGGATTTATTTTCAAGTGAAATAGCTTCACACGAAAAAAACAGTTTAAATTTATTATAATGGAGAGAAAAACTTTAAACTTTTACTACTTTTATTCTGATTTTATTTTATTTTTTATTCGTCGAATTTTTATGTCATTGGTTCAGTTAATTAAAATCGAACGAGTTTTACTCTGTGATTTTTATGGCAACATTTTAATAATTTTACTGTTCATAAAATTATAATAATATTATTTATACTCAAATTATTCCGATGATATAATATAAAATCCCCATAAATAACATTCGTATCACAACAAAATAATTTGAATTCTTTCATCTTACAAAGATGTAAAAATATTATAAAATTAAATTAAATATCTTTGCGGTGATATTTCATGTTGAAAACGTTCAACAAATTATCTTCAATTTTCAAATGATCTACCTTAATGTCATCGATAAACCCTGAACTAGACACAATACCAAAATCGATATACATCTGGCGAAAATACTACAAAACAAGCAGAATAAGACATAACAAAAATAGAATAGAAAAAAAATATAGGGGAACTATGGGAACTAGTGTAGTTCATCCCAAGTACAACGCGCAATAGATAAAAATCTTAAAAACTAAAAATGAAAGCGAGCCATGTAATATCTCGATGGTAATGCGATCCCTAAAAATATAATGGCGAAAAATAAAAAAACCTTCGTATTGTAGTTGCAACCGACCCCCGTGATATTACTCCCGATGTTCCGGGGTGGTACATTTTGTGTCGACAGGATGTGTGCTCTGATTTTACCTCGAGGATTAATAAAATAGCTTATACGATACGTACACATACATTTTTTTTATTATAAATATTTAAGTGCATATGTGTATGGTCATGTGGATTATTTTTTTCATGCTGAACTGGAAAAAAAAATACGAAAAAAACATGCTGCAAACAAATTAAAATTGCTCCATATAATCATAAGATGATCAAATGTTTTTCTATATCGATTATGCAACTCATTAAATTTGAAAATAAATATAATCAAGTAGAAATAGTTGAAACAATTTCATAGAAAGCAGTGCATAAGGGTTTTCTAGTGAATGAAATTGTGAGTCACTTTTTTCTTCGTACGATGTCCTTGTAAAATTCGTAGAAAATTAAAATAAATTATCCTAGGATTTTTTTTTTCTTTCTAAGAGACATGTAACAAATGACCCCAAAATATTTCCTTTTTTTTTTTTTTTTTTTTTTTTTTTTTTTTTTTTTGTATTTTTTAAAGGTTTTTTTCGAATTTTTTTTGCTGGAAAAATATCCTGGATGGGGGGTCATTTTGTTTATATGTTTTATTGCCTGAGGTTCGTCAGTAAATAATTTTTTTTTATCATAGTCTTGAGTGCGTTTAAAAAAAAAGGGTTAAAATGAAAAAAAAATAGAAGAGTGACAAGACGGTAGTGTTTGGCTACCCTAATATTATATTTGAAAAGAATTTTTTATATTTTTTTTATTTCTGTTTTTTAAACTACCAGTAGCCCCAGGTGAATTTTTTTTTCTCGTTCATTTAGATACTCTTCTAGACTTTTTACCTTTTTCTTTTTTTTTAATGTCCCGCCGTGGGCTAAAGAAGTTGCAAACTTTATTGGCCTCGTAAAAGTCTCTCTCTCTCTGTATTTATTTTTTTTTGCATTCCGAAGACTTGAACTCCACAGGGAAACCTTACGAGTATGTCTATTTTTTTCTTGACCTTTTCCGGACTAGTCGAAACGAAAAAAAAAAAAAAAACATGTACATTTTCTTGTTGTTTTTTTTTTTTCATTATATTTTTTTACTTTTTGCCGACAAAATACGGGCCCATTACTGCGTTGAAAAAAAAAAACTTAAAAAACAAGAAAAAATAAAAAAAAACGTTTTAAAAAAATCAAATAAATCATTTTGGTGCGTAAAGACCGCCCTCGGCATAAGCAAAGACTTCAACTGATTTATCGCAAATAGATCATCATACATTTTAGTTGAAAAAAAAAACGAAAAATCTTGTTACCAATCTTTTCACACGTCTTTCTAAAGTAAAGAAAAAAAAAAAGAAACACTTACACCTTTTTTATGTATACATATAAACATTGAATGAAGCTTTTTTTATTTTCTTTTTATTTCATCCCTATTTTACACACTCATGACTCCTGTTTAAAAAGATCTTCCTCGGTAGAAGATAAGTGAATTTTTTTTCTCTCCTTTCTTATTTCACCCCTAAAAAAGTAACTAAAAAGATCTTCCTTTCATTTTACCCGCCAAATAGTTTATTCCTTTTTTTTTTTTCTCCAAGTTTTGAGGGGATCATTTACACTTAAATTTTATCGCTTTCCAATCAGCGACAGAAAAAAAAAAATCAAATGCTGCGACAGAAGTCGTCGTCCCTTATTTTTTTACTATTTTTTTTTGCTTCAACTGGTTTGTGTATACACGTAATGTGTTACTTGAGGTATATTGATTTTATGTATCACGAAATATTTAAGTAAAGTTTAGAACAAATTTATTTCCTTGCTTATTCATTTAAACTCCCGTGTTTGGACTTTGAAAAACTAACGAGTGTGTGGGTAATCCATCAAGCTCTTGTAGTTGTTATGTTAACGTTAGTCTATACATTAGAAATTTTTAGACACAAGGGGGTGGTGATAAAGAGGAGGAAAAAAATAATAATGAAAATAAAATATGCCAGTATTTGTATTGGTTTTGATATGTGTGCTTTTGTATTGTGCGTGCGACAGCTGTTCATGTCATTCAATGAAAATGAGGCTTAAAAATCTAGCATAACACGTACGTGAGTACAACTCCCTCTTAAAAAATAAAAAAAACTGATGAAGGTTCCCCTCTTTTACTTAGTCTTTGTCTTCTTCAATAATAGATCAAAGGAGTGATACATCTTTCTTCTATATAAATTTACAAAAAGCTATAAATTGTCCCTTTCCATTTTTATTTTTTTCACTCTAACGTCATCCAAGTATTTGAATATATACTCTTTTTTTTTTTTTCTCATACTAAATTTAAATTTGTTTACGTTATAGTATTTTTATAATTGTAATATAAGTCGTAAAAGTGGAAAAGAAAATATACAAAAGTTACAAATAAATATAGAAAAAGAATATAAATTGTTAATTTTATTAAATAAGACAAAAAATATATAGTTAATCATCAACAATTTTTTTTTTTTTTTTTTTATTTCTATATTTATTTATTTTTTGAGATACGTTTTTTCCTAAATTTATTTATTTTTCATCTACCAGATGCATGAGTTAATATTTTAAATGATAAACAATCGTTGTTTGTCATAAGAAAGATAAAAAATAAAAAGTCATCGGCTGTGTTTGATGCACATCCTTTCATTAAATTTTTAAGACATACAAGTATATTTTTCTAATAGCTGGCGGTATTCATTGATGATAAATTAACATAAAACGTTTATATATGGTTAAAAAGACACAAGTCGAAGGAAATTTAGAGACCAACTGTCGTGGCCACTGTGGGGACCAACAGTTGCGTCAATATATTTATGTATAAGAGGGCACGAGCGAAAACAATTTTTTTTTTATTGCCGGAAATACCCCCTGCAAACATATTTCATCCGGTGTTAGAATTCTTTTATCCATTTTACCTCAAATACTTTTAAAAGACGACAAATTGTATATACAAATTGATCTTTACAAGTCAGGAAAAGTTATCGTTTAAAAAAAGTAAAAATAGTTAAATTTACGATTTAAAACTTTCAGGATGACAATACTTTAGTGTTGCCTGAATACTAGAAGCATAACTTTACGAAAATTCGATTTAGAATCTTTTTTTTCCGTCTATCATTTTCATTTTTTAATTAAATTAACAAAATAAATAAATAAATATCAAAATTATAATGATTTGAATGGGCAATAGAAAATATTTAATTGTTATTTTCCATTTTTATAATAAATAATGAGGGAATTCTCATGAAATCAGGTGGTCATTATACTTGGAAAATTTTAAACGCTCAATTTCATTTGTCATCGTTATGTGAATGTCCAACAATATATACATGCATTAATATAAGCCACGTTCCAACTCATTTCGGTAATAAATTAAAATCTCAAGCAAGAAACATCTACATCGTCATTGTGATTGAAAAAAAAAAAGAAAAGAAATTGAATAAAATCACGACGAAAATCACAAGAATCAAAAAAATTGAATAACAAAATTGAATGAAAAAGATATTGAATTATAGAAATGTAAAGCGATCCGGGGGTCGCAACAACGAGCAATGTTTGCAGACAAGAAGACCTCGAGCCCCCGACCGTGCCTTCTTATATTATTCCATTATATTAAAATTTATTATTATTATTTTCTTCACTTTAACATCTATACCCAGTGGCAGTCTCGTTGACGCGTCAGGGTGACAACATAAATATAATGTCACGCTTCTACGCGCGCGAATACCTTTTTTTTTTTTATTCATTTTAATTTTTTTTTTTATATGTTCCCCTCTTGTGTGTGCTCACAAGTTTGCTACCGAAGATGCGTTACTATATATGACATGAAAAGCGAGATGGCTCATTCAGATTTACCCCAGTGTGTGGAGCATAAGATACATGTATCTATAAAGAGAAATAAAAAAAAAAAAAAATATAAAAAGGGGGAATGAGACCCCCTTAATTCTGTATAAGAGGTTCAAGTCGTAAAAAAAGGGAAGACGATGAAAAATGAGGTTAGCCGGATTGGCCACTGTGCGTTCGCCACCCTTGGGACACAATATTTTGGTACTCAAGGGTGTACCCTCTTTCTCCCCTTTCTATTGCTCTACTTGTTCATCGTTTTCTTTATCATCTTTCATTTCTTTCTCACTCTTTTTCTGTTCAAGTCTTCATCCCCTTAAAAATAAAAAAAAAAAAAAATCAACAATGACATTATTACCCAGGTGATATTTATTTTTTGTCATTCTTCAATCTTTCAAAATTTAACAGTTTATTATAGTACATTTTTATGACAACACAACAAAGTACATTCAGTAGTTTTTTTTTATTTCATTTTTGAGTAAGTAAAAAACGTACGTCTTAGAAAAATGAGATTAAATAATTTTATAAATTGACAATTGAACGAGAAATAATTAAATTTATAAATTGACAAAAAATATATTAATTAATTGAATATAAAGGAAAATAATGCATTGTGTTGTGTGTATAAGGCATAAAAAAAAAAAAAAAAACAAGGCAATATTTTGGAAGAGTTCTTTTGACGTTGTTAAACACTAAATATAGGGATATGGTTTTCTTTGTGTATATTCCCGCCACTGCGCAGATTTGAACCAATTATATGCCCGTCGGTTCTATTTGAATTGACAAGAAAAAAAAAAATCCGCTCACTAGAATGAATTGAATATAATATATATATAAAAGGGAGAAAGGAAAAAAAAAAAAAAAAAAAAGTTAAAAGCAAAAAATTGGAGTCTTCATTGCCACATGGTATAGGTAAAGCGCGTCACATATGATTCCATGGGGGATAAGTTCCGCTCGGGATAAACACAATAGATTTATCCATGACATCGTTTACGTATGGACCCCCGGCGGTTTGCCACGGGACGAATGGGACCTCTTTCGCGGCATATGGGACACCCGTGACGAGACATCTTCATTACTGGCGGGATACCCTTGTGGGCCTTATAATACACACATATATGTTCTATCAAAAAATCTCAATATCTTTTTATCTATCTCCCTTTTTAAGTTTACCTCTATGTATATACATATTTACGCATGCATGAATTGAAAGAGGGAAAATGACTCCTGGAGTGACTTTGAACTAATGCGGTATTTAATCGATTACAATTCAACTTTGACTTTTTTTTTTTTTTCAATGACGGACAATGACATTCATTATTGATCATCATTCTTTACACATGTTGGTTGTCATGACTTAAGTTTGAGGGGTGAATGATTTGGTGAATGATTTGGCCAAATATTTTGTCTATTTTTATAGAAATCAATAATGCAATTTGATGTTTAGTTGAACTAATAATTCTTCTGGCTTTTTGGTTCAAATGCGATATTTAATTTATCAAAATGATACAAATATAACAGATAAAACAAAAAATACTCATATTCATTTATAATGAAGATGTTTATTGATTTTATAAAAAAAAAACTGATGATGAAAATACGTAGAGGGAAGAAAAAAAAATGTAAAATCACGAGGTCGCATTATAAAATATCTCTCGGGGGAGTCATACTGACAAGTAAAGAGCGCCATATATGGAAGGTTAAAGAAGGGTCGTCGAAATGGAGATTCTCGTCAATGGTTTAAATTAGGAGAAAGAGAAGCTTGAAACTACCCTTACGTGAGTATTATAAGGGCAGTTATATTACGCTGGTCGGTCCTCGGGAAAATCACAAAGCTTATATAAGCTTTTAGATATATATATGTACAGAGAGTATATATATTTATAAACGAGGATATAAACTGGACGGCACGTATCTTTACGGGCCATAAAGGCCAGTCCTCATTATGAAACGCGCCAGTACCACACTCGTGGCCACCAAGGTACCGCACCCCTTCAACCCTCAATGTGGTTCTCAAACCACTCAGTTTCACACACTCAAATCCTCGAATATAAACCCAAAACTCTCGACTCACTTTGATCAAATTTTCCAATCCCGCATATACGCGCATATAGAAGAGTTGAAAAAAATTTGAAAGTTTTTCATTTTGTTAACGCAGTTGTTGCTCAAAGATTTTTTATTTTTTTTCATGTGGATTAATTTGATGTGAGGAAATATTAAAATATTAATCGCAACGTATTTTTCGGTGTGTATGTATTTTTGGGTTTAAATTCATGTGGGGCGTTAGCTCGGGTGCGTTAGTGGCGAGTGGTCCGAATCCGCGGTACTACCACCATAGGGCTGTACATATATATATAGATATGTAGCAAAAGCTTGTAGGATGGGTTATAGTCTAGCAAAAGTAAATGAGAGAATGAGAACTGGGGTTGCCCGGCAGGCTGTGAATCAAAATTAGCTTCTCTTGTACAACTACTGCGTTGAACTGTTCAAAACTCGCCACTTCGTCATTCCCCATTGCTGCCACACATCAGGGTTATGTCCGGGGTTTTGGAAAATATTTCAAAGCTCTACTGAATAGAACGAAGGGTTAAATTAGCATGCTTTTGGTATTCATTTAAACAAAAAAAAAAAAAAGAAGCCCTTTGACCTTGTTTTTCCATAAAATTTTTTATTCAACTGTCAAATTACAAAATCACATATATAGCCACTCTATATTTTAATATTATAACAATTTACTATTTATTAATTACATGTCAAGAATAAATGTACGTATCTTTAGCCAATGCGGCAGTAAAAATTTTTCGACAATAATTAGATAGTAAAACGTAAAAACTTGGGGCGAAAAAAAAGTTTATCAGATACAAAGACAAAGTAAAAAATAAATAGCCAAAGGATATTGAAATTAGTAAAGCGACTAAAATGCAGTAGACACATGATGCAAAAGAGTTAGGTAGGTAGGGAAAGAAGGAGAGAGTTGGGCGGTGGCGATGGCGCGTGGTGGTCGCGACCAAGTTCGAAAAGCTCTGTGAGGGTCAAAGAGCAAGAGGAGGTGAGAGATCAAATAGGTGTGAGGGTAAATTCAACGAGGTCGGTAGGGATTTGCATATATTCACATCGAATTAAGTCACTCACACGATATATGCAGCTGTATGTGTTGAAAAAATAAAATAAAAAAATATTCATATACATGTTCTTTGTTGGTGAGCTTGCAGCCCTTTTACGCGCAGATATTTCAACTTTGTACTTTCTTTTATATTGATATTATGTATGTATGTATACAATCAACTTAAATACGTGTGTGTGTGTCTGGCTTTTTTTCTTTTTATCAAAAATAAAGAGAAAAAGAGATGAATATATTTTTTTTCATTATTCTCAGCGTGTTTGACGGTGTTTGAGTATATTCAATGTGGAATATGTGGCTCGGAAACTTGATGAGAACTAAAAAGCTTGGTGTAGTCTTCTATAGTTCTATCGGTGAATTTTTTAATATGTCAGATATATATTATAAATATCGTGCAAGCATATCATTTACAGAGCACCATTATAAAAAATAACTTATTTTTTTTATATAAAAAGAAAATATTTTTTATTCTTTAATAATGAATTTTCATTTTGAATTTTTACTGAATTGATATTAATCTTTAGTCTTGAATTATGGGAATGATTTAGTTGACAGATAATAATATATTTACATTGTCAAAATTTATATATCTCGGTGACTTATTAGTCACTTCTAGGTTACGTTTATTCATCCCTATTTTATATGGTTAAAAAAATCAACAGGGGGTCGCCCCAATCCTGCCACAATGGTGCCCAACTATATATAAACTTTTTAATCTTTCATTTTTGAAAAAAAAAAATCAGAAGAAAGCTATTATTCATTCTTTGATGCACACACACACATGCGATCACCCAAAACTAGTCTGCTCTTTGCCCAATGTAGTTCACCTTTGACAAAAAGAAAAAAATAAAAAAATAAGAAGAAAAAAAAAAAAAGCCCAAGTATCTAAAGAAACCAAATAACCAAAATCACGTTACAATTTTGCGTAACGTCTACTTAAAAATTTGCTTGGAAAAAAAAAAGAAAATTGTCTTGTTTCTATTGTTTCTTTTATTGACTTTGGAATTTTTTTTTAGTGTAAAAAACTATGTTACACTTAGTGGGTTGCTTTACAAAAAAAATAAAAAAACCATCTTAAATCACGTTCGAGGTCTCTCGTTTTTTTTACACATAAAAGAAAGTTTCTTAATTTTAATTTTCCCATTTTCATGGTCAGTAAAAAACTAGACTAGATAGTAAAATGTTGTAAAAAAATCGACCTGTTTTGGTTGGAAATTAGTGCGACTTAAAAAAAAAAAAGGTCAAACTTGTGGGAGGGCAAGTTGGAGAAATTTTTTTATGTCTTTGGGATGTTTTTTTATTTCTTTTTCTATTGTTATAATAAAAAAACATTTTATTTTTCGTACAATAGGTTGACAAAAAAAATCTCAATAAATGTATTCATAAAACCGTTAGTTAAAATGTTTTAACCGCTGTTAAGTAATACATACAATGACAATTATTTGTTGTAAATTTTCACGCAACAGGAAACCCACTTTTGGGATCCCGTTTCTACGCTTTTTTACCAAAAGAAAACAATTTAGAGCTATTTCTCCACCCTCATCCAATTGTCATGTTTTGTTGTACCTTGACCATCAGATTGTTCTATTTTTTTTCAAGGATACTTTTTTTAAAAAAACAAGAACTCATAAATGAAAAAATATCATAAAAATTCAGGTCACACTGTTGGGGACCAACAAGTACCCATAACAATTTAAATTGTCTTGAGTGAATTTTGTTTTTTTTTTTTTCCTTTTACTTTTCCTGTCATGAGGGTGGTTTATTTTTTTATTTTCTCTTGCTGGAAATTTTGTGACAAGTAAACGCCTCATAAATTGTCAAGATGTGTTTATTTTCTTGTAACAATGTGTCGTGTCGTGTTGTTTTTTTTTTTTTTTTACTTTGCATACTAACAGCTAAATATTTTGACCTCGAAAATTAGAAAAGAGTTGAGTCACCAAGCATGGTGGTCAAAAAAACACGTGAAAATAATCAAAATAGATAAATTAATTCGAAGAATTGAGAAACAGAAAGGGTCAAATGCATTATGAATTCAAAAATGTCCTTAACGGAAAATTAATTTTCAAAAGAGTTACACTGAAAGTGTTGAAGCTCAACAAAGGTCAAGGTTTTTTTTTCTTTTTATTCACAAAAATGTTGAAGTGAAAGTGTAATGACATAAAGAAAAAAAAAAAATAATATAATAGATAATAGTTGAGCAATAAAACTAGACATAACTTTTCAAAAAAAAGATGAGTCAAGGTAAAAAATTTTAAAAGGAAAGGGTAAAAAAAAAATTTCCTTAAAAAAAAGGATGAAAAGGCCCCTGATGTGTTATCCATGTAAGACTATTTGAAAAAATTTTTAGTAGGGTTAAATGTTGAATAAGTGCGAGTGAGAAAATACAATTTTTTGTTGTTAGTTCGACTTCATATACCACTAAGCCTTTTACTGGACAGTAAAGTTAATTCCTCGATGGACCTTTTTCTTTATTTTCTCCCCTATATTGGAAAGAACATAAAAAAATAAAAAACCTTCACCCTTAAATGACTAAAAATCGAAGTTAAAATGTTAAGCCCTTTCATTTCTCCTGGCCACGGTGTGGGTGCAAATAAAAAAAAATAAAAAAAGGTATATGCGGGTCATAAAAATATAAGAAATAAAAAAAAAAAAAAAAAGGTAAAAAGCTTTGAAGTAAAAGGTGAAGAAAAATGAATAGGGTTGAGGGGTAGGTCGTTTAGAAAACATGGAAAAATCCAGTTGGTTTTTTTTTTTTTTTTTTTTAATGCTTTTAAAACAAGATGATAAAGGAAGAAAAAACTATTCAATCATATTAAAAAATACACGAGTAAAAAAATCTTTGGTTTATTATTTCAAGGTTTTTCTTTCAACCCTTGACCACTTTCTCTGTGAGTTAAACAAAAAAGGGTTTTCACACAATGTTACTAAATACAACATAAAAAAAAAAATAAATAAATAGAAGAAATAAAAAAACGGCACAAGAAAACTAGGTAAAAAAAATATCACCTACAAACTCTGGGTTAAAAAAACGGACTTGGTTGAATAAGAGCCGTTTTTTTTTTAAACACGTTGTTTTTTCTTCTGGGTATAAGCTCCTCAGGGGCAATGTGTCAACACTTTTTCTTTCTTTTTTATTAATTTTACCTGTTTTTCTTTTTAAAAGTCAGTGAGATAATAAAAAGAAGAAATAAAAAAATGGGTTACGACATTGACCATTGCGAAAATAAAAAAAATTGAGAAAAAAGTTTCTAAAATTTAGACAGGAAATTGTAATAAATTATGTTGTTTTTTTTTTTTTTTTTTTTCTTCAAGAAATTCTGACAAGTGAATATATGTATATAAAATTTTGTGATTTAAGATGAGATGGATTTTCATGTTTTTTTTTCAAAGAGATCTGTCCTATCAAATAACACAAAGCAGCTGAAAAGATAAAAAAAAAGAAATAATGTGCTAAATAAATATACTGAAACAAAGATAAAAATGATGAGAAGAAATAGTATAATTTTAGCGATGGACATTTATTTATTTATAAAAATTTTTAGCTATAACTTTCAGGCTTTTTTCGAGCATTTTATTTATATTAATATTTTATTTATTGTTGCAGATGACATGGAGTTGAATGGAACAAGCTGACAATACCAGTTGAAAATTGCCATCATCGACTGCAGTAATGGTGAGTTTAGAGCTTCTTTTTATCATTGAAATTATTTTTCCTAAACTCTTTTGTATTATTCAAAGTATTTTTTCTGGTAAAATCCAGATACTATGTATATCAAAGACACACACCCTGTTGATATTAAGAAAAAAGAACAAATCGTTCTGGCACTTGCAAGTTACAGCCTGACGACTTTAAATGAAATGATTAATAACCCATTGGTTTAAACTCTGCATGAGCATTATAAATTTTGAACTCGCTCTCTTTTAATGTCAGTAGGGAGCAAGACCATAACTAGTCTCGTTATTGTTACGTGTATTTTCCGCCAAAAACATAAAAGAAAATAAAGATAATTTTCAGTAAGCCAGGTAAAGCCATATAACATAACCCCATAATAACTATTACAAAAGATTATCCAAAGATTATTTGCAACCGGAAAAAATCAGTTCATTTGTAAAATTGTTTTTTCTTTTATTTATTTTTCTTTTGCCTGAAAATTTTCTTTCAAAAGGCAAAAGGGTTATGCTTTTGACCAAATTTAGACCTTGAAATCTCCCATTGTCAATACTCAATATGAGACAATACATTGAAAATACTAAAACAGCTTCTATTAACCCTAAACAAATTTTTTTTCTTGACCAATAGATCTATTGAATATTTAACCATTATTACATTGTGCTTTACAAGCATGTCAGAAGCAATTCTCTGCATGCCATTATATACAAACAAAATATATAATCAAATAACAATGCCTCCATTCGTAATATAATGCTTCCAAGTATTTAACCCTTTTACACTATTAAACATAACCCATATTTTTTAGAAAAAATACATTTACAATACAAATGTATATTTGTTTTATTTTAATATATCTTTTCACCTTGAAACACGTTTTTTTTTCAACTATGAAAAATACCCAAAACTAGACTACCGTGCGCGGTAACTATCAACTTTACTTAGAACCCTTTTTTTTTTTCATTTAAAAATTAAAAGATTTAACATAATGCTCTGCCAAGGTCGTTTAACCATCATTAAATCTATACAATTTTTTTTGAGAAAAATAACATAAACAACTGGCGGTTTACACAGAAAAATTACCAAAAAAACTTTTCATAAATTAACACGAAAATTTTCCATTTTATTTCAAGAAAAAAGGAGAAAAAAAATTAAGTTTTAATGAGAAAAAATATTTTTTTCACTTCCAATACATTCATACATGTTGAATAAATTTTCTATTAAATATTTTATTTTCAATTTTTGGAAATATGTTCCATTAACTTTATAGAATCGATATGTGTATGATAAAAAGTGATGAAAGCTGATTTAGTCAATGGAAAATATGTTACTCAATACATATATGTATTTTGTTTGAGATTTAATACGATAACTCTGTGGATACTGTCGCGTTCATGTACTCATGCACTCTTTGATTTTTTATTTTATTTTTGATTTTGTCTATCGTGTTATTGCACTCGTTGTATGATGGCTTGAATCAGGTTGAATGCAGCTAAATTTTTGCATGTATGTGTATTATTTCGATGCCGAGAGAGGAAAAAAGAGAAAAAAAAAAGTTTGGTAGCGAGTTGGTTCGTTCGTTTGCAACCACTACAACCGGCTGTTGGCCCCAGAAATTTCACAGTGAAAACCATCTACCATCATAAAGTCCATAAATACACTCTGCTATTATACATCCTCCCCGAATAATAAATACATTGATAAAAATAAAAATTAAATACAAGGGTTAAAAAAAAAATAAAAAACCGATGATGGGCATTTTTCCTCATGCTCTGCGGTGTCATCGACCAAACCAATTTGCCCCATTGACCTTTTGCTGTTAGCTTTTTTATTTTTTTCATGAAAATTTTTTAAAATTTTGATAGACATTTTTGGATTCAATAAAAATTTAAAACTTCAATTTAGGAAGATTATTTAATGGTGTTTTTTTCAACCAAATTGATTTTTGTATTTTTATTTCTCGTGAATTATATGTTATATTTTAAATGATGATAAATTGAATCCGGCTGTGTTGCACATGCAGTGTAGTGTCCTTGATATGCAAGAATTTTTAGTGTTTTTTTTTTTTCTGTGTCAAAAGCAAAGAGTAGCCATGTAGTGAAGGTATTCTAAAAATCTTTGAGAGCAGCTTGTCATTCTATCAGTGCGAAGAAGAGAAATGGTGAAGAAAAAAAATAAAAATTTTGAAAACCAGGTAGTATCTAACAAGCGAACCATAGTGTTATTCAGATACTAGAGTGTACTGGAGCACCAACCAGCATGCTGTCAATAATGCATTTATAGCCGGAAGCCCCCTGGGAATTTCACGGGAGGAGGCCCGGATCTTCCCTTGAAAATCGTTCTCATTGTCCTCTCTATTGTCATCAATAAGTAGCCCAAGAACCACTTTTGACTTTTGACTATGTCTCAAGGATCTAAAAATTGATCACAATAATTTATTGGAATTAAAAAAGTAAAACAAACAAAAATATATTTTTTATCTTTCAAAAAAGGGTAATGCAAAATTAGAAAAAAAATTAAATCATTTGTTACTCATAATATCCTCGTATCTATCAGTATTATTTTGATATTGAAAATTTAAATTTTATACATTTTTTTTCCTGTTTATTTTTGTCAATTAATTTTTTTAATAAAAAAATTTCACAAACGTGTTGTACAGGCAGTCAGTTAGATTATTATTGGCAAGCCAGTATTTAGCCGCAAAAAAAAAAAGCTTTGGTATTTCCATGTCGATAAAGATTTGCATATATTGCTGTGTCGATATTCATTCCTGGTGAATATTATTAAGAGAAAAAACTACAGTCGCGATCAGGAAAAAATAAAGGTTTAAATAGAGAAAAAATCATCGAGAGTTGGTGTGATGGTGTGAATGGTTTATGAGGCACTGAAGGATATTGGCTTCTGGGGTTATAAGCATGTATATATGTAGCAAACGAGTTGTGCAGAATAACGGGTCGCAGAAGTTGCAGCGAGGTGTGAGGATATTTTTTTTTTTTTGCTTTAACATTGAATATATATAAAAAGAGGAGGCGACTATTGTATCCTTCTGGATCCTCTTTACTCTGTACACTTTACTCATTCTTTTTTCATTTTTACCTCGTGTCCCTCGTGAAATTTAGCCTCACATAGACACACTCATACTGTTTAACCATCATATACTCCCCCTGCCCTCAATATACACTTCGATCCGTATATATTTAAAACAAATGCTATCTGATGCGGCGCCGCTCTGCTGCAAGATGAGACTACTTTTACCTACTAGAGGTCTATCCGGAGACACACAAATATAGTAATAAAATATCTATACATGCATTCAGGATATAATCTGAAACAGGAAACAATATCCAGACACAGGTCTTTGAGGATGTAGATGTTGTTAACATGTTAATGGGATTTTTTTTTATTTTTTTTTCCTTCAAAATGATCATAAAAAATTTTGACATATACAAATTTCCAGTTATTTATCATTATATAATTAATCATTGATAAAGACATTTTTTTTTTCAATATTTAAAAACATGGAAATGAAATTCAAAATACAAGCATTCAATATTTAGAAGTATCAATTTTGTCTGACTAAATGTTGACCTGTTCTACTGAAATTTTTGGTGGTGAATACAACAGAAATTATTATTTTTGATTAAATTTTTCCATATTTTCTTTACCATAATAATCGAATGTTAGCTTGACTTTGTTTTTACTCAAAACCAGCTTTTGAATTCTATTATGAAAAGAAGAATAAGGCCTCTCTTCGAGACATTTGATTGATTTGAGAAAATAATAAACAATTTGTAACATAAATAATCGTTTGGGGCGACCGAGCGACAGTATAAGACTTTCTATTGTATTTATTGTTGTTAACCAACGCAAAACTAGAAAATTAAATAAAAAATAGTTTACCCTAGTAATAAAAAAAAAATACAATCTTCAAGATACCGGTATTGGCTTAAAGGATATATATCATTTGAAGATCGAAGATGTGTCGCGAGTCTATCAGCCAATACGCGAGTTGATCGTGAGGTAGGATTGTGTGAGATGTGGGTTATAGTTGAAGAAGGGTATAACCTCTTTTGCTTTCCTATCTATACCAGTAAATCCAGTCGTAAGTTAAAGTATTGGGGAATCGAAACAGTTCACTTTGGGTAAAGGCACCCTTTCCGACCAAACTCTTGCCGCACTCTTCAATATATATTCAAAACCCTCGTATTCTTGTCTTCTATCACATCTCACCCTCAAACCACCCTTAATACATACACCCTCACATATACCTATTATCCATTTTTTTTTTTCCTTTCTTTTTTTTGCTGTTCGATAGAGCAGCAAGCTATTTTGTATATAGGTGGTAGAAAAAAGTGTATATATCTCGCACTCGCGCACGTGGGTATATTGGGAATCTTGGCAAAATCAAGTTTACGTATATCTCGTTGCCTATCATCTCCATCACCATAGATTGCCCATAAAGAACCAGTCCAATCCGTGGTTATACGCGGCATCCTAAAGTTCTTTCGGATAACATCCAAAGAATCCTCTAACCGATCCCCAAGGGTGGATTTCTTCGATCACATACACATTTTGGTCTTTTATTTTATTATTATTATCATTTATTTTCCCTTTTTTTTTTTTATTCATTTTCCTCTATATATTTACCTCTTTTTTTTCTTTCTCTTTTCTCTTGCCTTTAGAATCCTTCTAGATCATCATCTAGTTTTAGGGTGATGTGATTTTTTATATATTTATTTCTTCCATCGTATTAAATGACGAAAAACTTTTCAATTTTTATAAACCCTTTTTTTTTAAATATTATAAAACATAAATTAAACTTTTTTATTAGAATATATACTTGGAGTTTTTGGGTGTTGAAAATTGTTTGAAATATTTTTGATATCATGAGGACATTTCTAAAAAACTATCAATGCATTAATGCCGGAACGAATTTATCTATTATGTATTCCCTGTGTGTGTGCAAAATCAACAGATTACGAGTTTTTTTTTCTCGTATTTTTCTTTTTTTATACTCGAGTTTTTTTAGTTGTCTATTTTTTTTTCTTTTCCTGGTTTTCATCTCATGCTGATCTAGAATGTCTGTTTCATGGGTCACGTTATTGTTGCTATCGCTGTGGATAAATACCCAAAATTGCAGAGCATATAAAAAAAAGGGAAGTGTTACAACGGGGGGTAGGGTGAAAATGCTTTATTTTATATTGAATATATGTGTTCTGTATTGCACCTTGATTAACAGGGGGTCCAAAGTGCCATCACGTACCTTATTATGACTCTTTAGACCAGTGATTTATACTCAAGGAGCGTTGAATTTTTTACTTATAGCAAATTTCACAATTTATCAGTAGCTATTTTTCTTTTCCATTAAATTTCAAATTTAACAAATTTTTATCGTTGGATTGACAATTACTGTCATTGCTATTGTTGCTCGAACGACAGATTAAATAAATGATTGATGAAAATCAAAATAAAATTATGATTGAATACAAATAATCATGTCATTTTCTTTTTCAAAAATTCATCAGATCCATCAAGTTATTTGAATGAAAATATAATACAAGAGAAATAGGCGTTTTATTTTCATCAAGCAGTCAAATTTTTTCTGTTGAAAGAATTTCCTCCATCAAACTAAAACATCATCTCAAACTATATAGTCATTGTGATTTTTTTTTTCGTAGAAAAATCACCTCTGACTCATGAGTCAGAGGCAATCCTTTACCTTTTATTTTTATTTTTTTCTTTCCATGCAGTATATTTTACAATTTTCAAATTATTCATGCTGCTACACTTTTGTGCATCATTTGTAGTAATGATGAGGTTTTTTTTCCTTGTCAATGTGTTTCTATGGATAAAAAAAAAGAAAAAAAAGAGGAAGAAGTGTCGCCAGATAGACGGGGGTCGGCTATTTAAAAAGACGATATAACATACGCATTTTCTGTGATGTCCGAGGCCATGATTGCAGGGGGTCTGGCACCCGTAATAGACCAACACGTTCACGTCATGCTTCACATTCTTCTTGATCCTTATGTGTATATATATAAAGTATACGAATTTATATATATAGTTTCTTCTATTTCTTCATCTATTTCTTGAGTTTTAGCTAACATGCTCCAGTGGTCCAAGAACGGAAGGAAAAATTATAATAGAATCTGTAAATTCGGTCTTGTCTGTTGTTTTGTATTGCCACAGACATATGTGGCTGTATATCTATGCTCTTCTTTAGTGATTATTTTTTTATTCTTTTTTAGTTTTTTTTTATTTATTCTTTTTCCTTTTTTTTTCTGGTTCGAATTTGACAAGGCTCTGATCTGCCTTTAACGTTTTTAACAAATGCGGCGTGTTTTAGAAAGAAAATAAATAAAAAAAAAGAATAAAAAAAGAAAAAAAAAAAGGGGATCACCAGCGGTGAAGATAACGTGCTTGCCTTTGTTCGTCGAATTTGTAGCTATTGAGATGCTATCCTTGGGTTGACTAAACGAACGGTTTTGCGGTGCAAATCCAGGGTTTCTGGACCAAAAAAGCCATTCGTTTGGTACACATATAGATATTTTATTTTATTTTTTTTTTATTCAGCCGCTATGGGCTTTATTCTCAAGTCTTTAGTGGCCGAAAAAGTGCAACATCAGGAGGTTATTTGCTTTAGTTTGTTGAATAATAATATGTGATGCGGCACTAACTGTGATTTTTTCTTTTTTTTTTTTACAAATTTATAAAAAGATTTAAGCTAAATGTTTTTTTTTTTTTTTTATGGTATTTTCTGATATACATATACACTTTTTTTCTAACCAATGCAGTAGGTAGGTGATGATAATAATAGTTGTATTCCCAAGTGAGTCGTTAGTAGATCAACTCTGTTCTGGATGTCTCCCAAAAATATTTAGAATCTAAAATAGATTATACTTTACTCAGAGACAATATTTTTTCTCCGACTTGTTTTTTTTTTTATTCTGCCTTTCAATCTTAAAAATAATATTTTAGTATATTATTTTCGACAATATAATGAAGAAAATATTTTAACCAGATGGGTATATAAAATTTAACACTTCAAGAAATTCAATAAAAAAGAAAAATAATTTTATTTCTCGTCTTAAAAGTTTATTGATTTTTTTGTTATAAAAAATAAGGCATGGTTTTGATCGATTCATTCAATATGTACACATCAATTTTATAAATTTTTATCGTTTGTGAATGAATACAACACAAAATAATTTGTAGATGGTTTTTTTTTTTATTTTTTCATTCTTTTCCTTTATAATATAAATTTTTTTTTATTTTATTATTTTTTTGTCGTGCGAAAAAACTTAAATTTCTCTGTAACTAATAAAATAAATCTATTGACTTGTGTGTATGTCTTTGATGGTGAATGTTGTGGATACAAGTACGCTCAACAAGCGGTCTATAGTATTATTTGTACTTTGAAACGCGTTGTCAGGTGACGAAAATAGATTTTGACCACGGGAGATCTTAACAACTTACAAGCGCGAATGAAATATGTAGATATGTTTCTATCATATAATATTTTCTTATTTCTCTCGTCTTTTTTTAACGCGCCCTTTCATATATTCATCCCCTATTTTTATATAAAAATGGAGCTTCCTTTCCCAGATGTGACAATAACAGAATGAAAAATATATATATATATATGAGTTTAAGAAGGCTAACTGAGTTGTCAGGTTTTCCGAAAAGGTCAATGCTTTCAAACCACAGGTGTCAAAAAATATAAAAGTCTCAATTCAATTCACAGAAGGATCGATGTCACGAAAATCTGGTATTTATCGTGGATTTTCGGTTGCGTAAAATATATTATTCAATGATTGACGCTAAACTGTATTATTATTTTTTTTTTTTATTGATAAAAATTGATACATACATTTAGAAGGATTTTTCTTAAATCTTCTTAAGGAATATTATTCGAAAAAAAAAAAATAAACTTCTTTAAAATTATTCCTTAAACGAGTATAGAATTAATTTTTGTAAATTTTAAATTTCATTTTAACATACTTTATTATTTATCGATAAAATAAATCATAAATATTTTATAAAAATATTCAATAAATTATTTTAATTCTTATAACTTCATAAAGAATTCATCGTGTATAGATGAGTTAAAGTATCCAATATATCACAAATCGAAATAAATCAAATGACATTTTTAGTAAATCAAAAAAAGCCAAGTTTTTTTTTTTTGAAAAAAAAAATTCATCCTCAGTCGCACATGAAATATTTTGTAATAATAAAAAAAAAATCGTATCACTTCTTTATATACTTTCATTGTATATTATTCTTATATATATCGATCACCATAAAATCCTAGATAGATCATGGAGGTGTTACACAGAGATTCATTTTGAATCCCCGTAGAATTTTTATTGTACTCATATATCCTGTCAGATGAGTAAACATTTATTGTACAAACACAAAACATGCATTCAGAGTATATAGGAAGTCAGTCGGTGTATGCTGATCCTTAAATATTTAAAATTTAATCATTTTTATCCTTCCGGAAAAAGGAGTTTTTTTTATCATCAAATTATTGGCAAATTTATTTAATTTCATTATATAATTATTTGTATTTTATTAATGGAGTTCAAGTCGGCAGAAAGCTCATATCGTTAGTCGTTACGTGGATTACAAGATTTTTTCGACTTGAAATTTTTTTTTCTGGCTCAAAAATTGAAGGCTACCACTTTGAATTATTATTTTAATGTTTTAGGGATCACAACTGCATGTTCAGAAATTTTTGAAGTCATTTGAAATAGACAAAAGAGGTGAAAAAAATTTTAATCCATGGATATTAGATTTTAAGAATTAGGCCGTTGGAAAAATTTTCAAATCCATGGTTTTAATTTTTTGTCTCTTTCGAATGACTTCAAAAAATTCTGAACATACAGTTGTGACTCCTAAAACATGAAAATAATAATTAAAAGTGGTAGCCTTCAATTTTTGAGTCAGAAAAAAAATTCAAAGTCGAAAAAGTCTTAAAATCCATAACGATATCCACCAACTGCTGAGTTTTCTGCCTACTTCAGTCTAAAATCAGTGATTTTATGCCATTTAATTTCAATATTCAGCCAATAATATTTTTTACCAACTTTTTGGGTAATAATTACTCCAATAGTTGATCCTTCGAATCAGTCAATTTGAAACGCCATGAATATTTTTCGTTGAATCGCAATGAAACAAAGAAAAATCTTCGTGTTCAAGCTCTTTTCTTTTTTACTTGGAAAAAAGTACATCTTCATATTTATCAATTGGCTTCTATTTGACTGAGCACTGACCCAATGACTCAATGAAGAATAAAAAAAAAAAAAAGCTCAAAGAAATACATATATATATGAATTCCATTGATTCTATTTTATTCTTCAACACTATTCTTTCTTCTTTAACGTCTTATTCGAAGCATCACTGTTGGGCCTCTTATATTTTCTTCGCCTCTTTATACATTTCACGGTATACTATTATAGCATAATAATACATTATATAGATATAGTAGGGCACGAATCAAGGGGGTGGTTTTTTTTTTATTCCATTTTTTTATATATTTTTTATTCTATAAACATCGATGATGGGAAAAAATTGTAAATAAAGAAAGTCAAATATATAAAAATAAAATAAAACCGTAGTGACATTGTCCAGAAAGCCGTATGTGGGGAGGCGGGGTCCTCCTATTCCTTCTCTTGAATCATTTTTAGCCACTGTTTGATACTGTTTTCACATAACAGCGAAATGCCAAAGACTCGTCCACACTATCCTCTGATTTATGTCCACGAGTCAGTGGAAAGAAACAGTGTTGCTTTGACTGTATCATTCAAGAACAGGAAAAAAATAAATATCGTGAAAATTATAGAAGAAATAAAATGTATATAAAAAAAACCGAAATGACTATCCGTAAAAACCATTCATGAGTGAGGGGCTGTGATCATGGCTTTCATTCATGCTATGGGAACCCGCGGAATTTTATTTTTTTTTTTCACTAAAAATCCCAATGTAACAAGTAGTTTTTATAATGTTCATTTAATTTTACTTGTTTAGTTTTTATTTATTTATTTTGGAATTATTTTTCTGTATATAGTATTTCAACAAAAGTTGATTGGGAGTTTTGTAAAAAGTTTCAAAAGATTAGTTTCAATTATTTTCATTTTTCAATCCTCCTGATAGCTTTGAACATTTTTTTTTTCTTTAAAATCATGTAACTCGTATAGACATATCAAATATCTGTCAACAATGTTTCAAAGTATTTATATTGATTTAAACAGTAGCTGAAAAAGATACAGACTAAACACGTGTCCGCGTGGGATTCTTTTAGGTTTTTAAACTTTGCGCTTTTTTTTTATGTGTCTGTTGAATGTCCCGGAAGAAGGCGATGAAGGGAAACATAAAAATATTAAAATGAATGTCCAGTTTAGAAATGAATACATATATCCTTTGAGAATAGAAAAAAAAAAAAAAAAACGACTGTGATATTATTGCATTATATCCATTTGAGAATAGATATTCTAGACTCTCGTGACTCTTGAAGAATTTGAGATTTTTTTTATTTCCCATTTCAACTTCTTCAATATGTCTTCAGCTTTTTTTTCCCCGACAAATAAAAATGTCTCAATTACTGTCCATGAAAATCTTGTTCAAACAGCTGATTTTCTTTTGAATAAATTTATTATTTTCAAATTTTTACTTCAATTCTACTTGTTGGTAAAAAATAATTCAACACCAAAATTGAGCGTTAAATTTGTTCTGAATAGAAAACATTTTTTGGTCAAATGAATATGACATTTTTTTCTTTTTTTTTATTACCTTCAAGACAGGGAGCAAATCCAGGAGCTACAAGAATAAAAGAAATAGCAATAGGAAACAAAAATAAATTGCGTGCTGTTAATAGTTGAAGTGAAAGTGGTTTTTGAAGGGGCAAGAAGGGGCGCGGGGTAAAAATCAACAATGTTTTCTTTTCAAATAGTGAAAATTTTCATGTAAGACCTTGTAACATGTGGATTACTAACTTTTCTATGCCACA
>JAPYYR010000679.1:0-24727 GCA_030523065.1 Aphidius colemani
AAAAGATTTATCAACAATATCCTGGTAAATGATTTTTGTAAAAACATTTTTTTCTTTATCATTTATTAATTTTATTATTATTCAACAGGAAATTCGTAGCAGACATTGTGATGGTCATATTCCACCACCACAATTTTTCGTTCATCAATTATATAATTTTATAAAAACTGAGCAAATGGAACAATCAGCAAATGATATTAATAATTTATTCGATCAATTGATACAGATTGAACGTGAGTAAATAATTTTAATATAAAAAAAAACTGAAATTTAGCCATGATAATTAAACTATAACATTTATTTTTCAGCTGTTAATTATCAAGCATTACATGAAAATTTAACACTAGCAATAAATAATACACAGAGTACCTTTGAAGAATATAATGATTTATTTAAAAACGCAATAAAAAATTTATCTTTTGATCGTTCAATTGACAATTGTCAAACAAAAAAAATAAGTGATGGTATGAAATTAATTTTTAATTTACTTTTTAATTTGATTTTTTATGAATATTATATTTCAGATGAAATTGTATCCAAAAATATTTTAACACCTATTATCTATTTACCCGACAAAACAAAATCCCAGTGTGGCAATGATGACAAAATATTGAAAAATCAATGTCCAGGCATTATCAGTGATTGTGTTGATGGAAATTTAATTCATTATTGTTTTGATGTTGTTTCACAATCAAAAAATATATCTACTCTAAATTTTCCATTCATTCAAGTGTGGAATAAAAACAATGACTATTTTTTCCTCACTAAAAATGGATTTTCTGCTTCAGTAACATATGAACATGGAACTATAAATTATTGCTGCAAAAATATAGTTAAAACGTAATTATAAAATATTTATAAAATGAAATTCAAATAATTTATTAATTTTGTATTTTTAGATTGAGATTCACAGATACTTGCCATCCTCAAAAATGTACATGTAACGAAACAAAATATTCATTAAGAAAAAAAACTAAAATAGTCATCTCAACACGATTGATAAAATCTGATGTTGAAAATAACAAGTAAGTAATTAAATAATTCAGTTAAATTTATTCATTGAGTTATTGTTGTTTAGGAGATTTATTAATTTATAATTTTTTATTTCGCAGGGTTATTACTGGTGTGAGATTTGTAAAAAAAAATGATACAATTTACACACAGATAAGAGAAGGTAAATTATTAGCTGGCGGATATATCAATCAAACAACTGACAAATGGAAGCCCATTAAGTATTTGAGTAAGAAAGTAATTAATGAAAAGTTAAAAAGTGATAGTACAGAGTTCATTGAAATTGATAACAACGATAAACCATTTAATATGAACATTGTTAATTGTAAATCTGATTCTTCGATTGTTACTGGTATTTAAAAATAATTATAAATATTTTCATTTTATTTATTTCATTTATTAAATGAATTTTAAACTTTTAGGTATCAGGTTGAATTATTATGATAATCGTATATCTTTGTCAATTGTTTGTCATAATGTTGACTGGATTAATGGATCTTTATCAACCGACATGAAAACAATTATTTATCCAGTCAAAAAAAATGATAAAAATTTGTACGTTTATATATTATTTAAATGAAAAATATTGCTTTAATCATATAATTTTCTAAAGTTGTGTTTTTTGTTTTTATTTTAGAAAACGAATCGTTAAACGTGCAGAACATTTGGGTACTAATGATCATGGAATAAATGTATCATTAAATCGTGAAAACAATTATGAAGATGCTGTTAACTTGTCATTTGATGGACAAGATGTCATAAGTACAATGAGTGTACCCATATCTGGTGTTGAAATTTATCGAAAAAATGATGCAAGCTCGTCTAGTTTTATTGCATATCGTTTATACTCAATTGATTACAGTAAATTGTAATTTGAGATTAAAGAAGTTGTGTCTTTGTTAGATCAAAGTATTTAAATCATTAAGACAATTATATTATTATATTTGATGTAAAATTAAATAAACAATCACACGTAGCAACCACGTACCAACTTTTTTTATTTATGTTTATTGATTCTTTATTTTTATTGAGAAAAATTTCATAAATTAAAATCATTAACGAATAAAATTTACAAGGCACAAGGCAAAGTAATTGTGAGAGTAACAAAAAACAATAAAACCCAACCACATCGTTATAAATACCATGTTAAATAAATTAAAAAAAAAAAAAAAAAAGAATAATCTTCTGAGCAATTAATTTTCAATACTTTTTGGAGTAAAATACATGGCGTCAATAAAATATTTGATAATATCACCGACAATTGCACGATCAGGAACACTCTGGCTCATCCCATAGACTGCTAGCTGAAAAAATATAAAAATATAAAATAAATAAAGTAATAATAATAATATTATTATAAAATATATTAAAAATAATAAAAATACCTTTCCAGAAACTTCTTCATCTGGTGTCTTATTCAAATCAACTAATATACTCTTGACATCATTTAAAAATTGATCAGCAAAGTCTGATTGTGTATGAACATGTGTGACACAAAAATGTATGGCATTTGGAAATTGTAGTGCATTTAAATTCCATCCACGAGCTGATAGTGCCTCAGATAAACGATAAATATGAAAATGATTTGATCCAATTGCAATGACTGATGTTGCTGGTGTGCCAAGTATAAAAATACCATCCATTTTTCTCAATCTAAAAAACAATTTAACAATATTAAATTTGTTATTAATTTTTTCATTAATTTGCAAGACAATAAATCAACTAACTCTGCTTCAATATATCTAGTTGTGTCAATGATTTTTCTAGTTGTTGAAACATATCCATCATATCCAAAATGCATCATTGCTGCCCAACATGCTGCAATAATACCACCAGCACGAGATCCATTAACTGAAGGTGAGCCATAAACACCACCAGGCCAATCAGTTGATATTGTATACTGATGATGACGGAATGTTTTATTTTTATACAAAATTAATGATGAACCTTTTGGTGCATATCCATACTAAAAATAATAATGTTTTCAACATTAAACCATGAATATACTCACATAATAATAATGACTTGGATTATTTTAGTACCTTGTGTGTATCAGCAGATATACTTGTTACACCTTTTAATCTAAAATCAAATGGTGCAACTTGATAGCCAGCAACAGGCATAAAACATAATAGAAAACCACCAAGACATGCATCAACATGAACTGGCACATTATATTTATCTCCAAGTTTTGATATTGCCTCAATGTTATCCATTGTTCCATATGGAAAATTTGGAGCTGATCCAACAAGCTAAAAGTTAAATTATTATTAAATAATCATATTATTATTGCAATTGTTTTACTAAAAAAATTTACCATTATTGTATTTCCATTGATAGCAGCTTTCATAGCATCAATACTAACAGTAAAAGTATTTTGATTGACTGGAATTGTACGTATTTTAATTTTGAGGTATTTAGCTGCTTTATCAAATGCAGCATGTGCTGTTACTGGTACAACCATTTCAGGATATTTAATTCCATTTACTTCTCTTGCATAATCACGATATGCTTTACATGCCATCAATATTGATTCTGTACCACCTGTTGTCATCTGTTTTAATAATTTTAATATAATAACTTTGTTAAATGTGGGTGTTGTATGTATTTACTTACAGAACCACATGATGATTCATCACCGTTAAATAAACGACATGCTATTCTAATAATTTCAGCTTCCATTTTACATACACCAGGAAATATATCTGAATGAAGTGGATTTGTGTATGATGCAATGCCATAAACTTCAGTCATTAATTTTATTAAATCAGGATCATTTTTGTAAACTGTACCTGATACTTTACCATTTTGCCAATCATATTTACCTGTTAATTAACAGATTACACAATTAATAATTTATTTATAATTTATTTTTAAATGGTCATTACCTAGGTAGACATTTTCTTTGACTTTTTCAATAACTTGATCGTGTGTCAATCCTCCAGATGGTAATTTAACAAAAAATTCAACGTTCTTTAATCTTTCAGCAGCATCGTTTTCAAAACTCTCGTTTAACGCTGTCATTTGTTTTTCAATTTTTTCACGTACAGATGGTATACATTTAGCTATTTTAAATACTTGTTTTTTTCCACGTTCAATAAGTGTTTCATCTTGATTAAATGCAAAATTCCAGGCCCATACTGCACCAAGTACTGAGCCAGTTGTTATTGTTACTATTTGCCATGGCTCTTTTTCTTCAAATGTACTATTTATCAATCCTTTAACTGAATCCATAATTGTTCAATTATTATTTTTATCTAAAACGAAAATTACAAATTATTATAATGTTAAAAAATATATTTTTAATAAATACACATGATTGTAAATTATTTTATACAATGAATATATTTTTATAAAATATTTTAATTCTTATTATTATCTTCTTGATAACGACATATAATTTTTTATAATAAAAAAAATAAAATTATATGAAAAAAAAAAATCAAGATAAATAAAAAACTGTCAAGTCATGATAATAATAATTTTAGAATTAAATAATTAAATAAATAAATTAAATTATTTATTTCTTTATTATTTAAAACTTTTTAATAATAAATTGAATTTTTTTTGTTGAAATAAAATAACTAATTATAATCAAGTACTTACGTTTATGTTTTTTTTTAATTTTGACAATGAATATTAATTTATCAACAATAAAATAATATTGTTTAGAGCAGTTTGGGGTGATGTAAATCCAACAGGTGTTTAGTTCAACCTAGTTTATTGTTAGTATATTTATATATTCATTTTATTATTATTTAAACTGCTGTTAACAGTCAGCTGATTATGTTTTTTTATATATTCACAAGAGGCGCTAAATCGTGGCGCAAATATTTTTAAACATATTTAAAATCCAGCAAATTATAATTCAATGAGGAAAATAAAAAAGTTGTCTCGTCATTTAGTTAACAGGAATATAATAATAATAACACTAAAAATGAAAAATATTTATTATTTAGATTAATATATTTAAAGAAATAATTTTTTTTATTTTTTTTATTTTTTATGGTCAAGTATTTTTACTGTTATCATCTATGATATGACACGTTTCTTGTATGACATATCGGCTTGATGTTATTTTAATACTTTTAAACAAAAAAATAAAAAAAAAACCAAGTTTTTACCGATAAAAAAATAACCATATCCAAACGTTTGACGCATCTGATAAGAGTATGACAAAAGAAAGGAAAAAATAAAGTTGAATGCCAACTCAGCTCATTAGAAACTATGAAGTAGTAAAGCCTCAAGAATTCTCCGACTTCTAAATAAAAAAAAAAAATATAATAAAAATGGAAGAGCCAATAGATTCTCTTGTACAATTAAAATTAGAACTAACTAATAATAATTCTCCGCCAAAATCGCCGATAAATTCTCCTGTGCCAATAAAATCAGAGTTGACTGATAATAATTCTCCACCAGAATCACTAATATCTAAATCTTCTGAGCTTGTAAAAAATGCACGAGAATCATTAACATCAACTTGTTCATTGATTGAATCATCTGTGGCATCAGAGCCAGCTGCTGCTGCACCAGAATTAAATAAAGATGAATATAAACAAAAAAATTCCACCGAGCAAACTCCAACCAGTAAGTTTATTTCATTAAAAAAAAAATAATAATATAATAATTAAAATAATATTTACAGACAAAAAATACAGTGAAAAAATAACATCAGTAAAAGATCCAAATTGGAAAAAACGTTTTGGCCAAATAATGGGTGATGCAATTAGAACAACATCATCAATAAATCATCATGAATTACGTATCAAAAATATCGTTGATTATTTATCAAATACGAGTGTTGGAACATTAAAAGAATTATTTAGACCACCTCCGGACTGTAAAGACGCAGAATTATCATCAGAATACCGTGCAAAAGGTGATTATTATTACACAATGGCACTTCGTAAATCAAATGATAAAAAAAACTTGGATTACTTGGAAAATGCACATAAAAATTACACAATGAGCATTGCATATGCACCAATAAATTCCATTGAGTTATCACTTGGTCAAGCTAACCGTAGTGCTGTTTTGTTTCATGCAAAATTATATGATGATTGTTGTGATGACATTAACAGATCAATTAGCAATGGCTGCCCAGATGAATTACGTGCCAAATTATTGTTACGTAAAGCAATGTGTTATCAAATACTAACACCAGATAATAAAATAAATATTAAAAAATTATTTGATCAAGTTTATAATTGGATTGACAAAATGGATGATAATACAGCTGATAATTTTCGTAATTTTGTTGATAAACAAATTGATATTGATCCAGCTGATAAATCAAAATTTCCCATATGGAATTATGAAAATAATTTGCCACAATTAAATAAAATTAATAAATCAAAAATAAATGGATTAATTGATGATGTTAAATTGAAATTTACTGATGATTTTGGTCGTCATATTGTTGCTGGAAAAGATATTAAACCTGGTGAAATAATTGGTGTTGTTGAGCCATATGCTAAGATACATTTTCCATCAATGAGATATAAATTTTGTTGTCATTGTGGTGTACAAACATGGTCAAGTATACCATGTAATTATTGTCCAACAATAATTTTTTGTTCTATTAAATGTTATGATGCAGCACAGATTGAATATCATAATCTTGAATGTCCAGTATTTCAATCAATGAGGACAATTGGTTTAAAGAATGAACTATTTCTTGTTGCACGAACAGTTGCAAAAGCAATTAAAGATGCTGGTGATATTAATGATTATCAAAAACATCTTGATGATACTAAAATAAATAGAGGTAAAAAATTATAAACATTATATATTTTAATAATTACAAATTTAATAATGAAAAAAAATAATTATTTGACTTACAGATCCATTGAACAAATCATCTACAAATGAAACATTTAATTCAAAAAAATTTTCAAATATTTATAATTTTTTCGGTGATCCATTAGACAGTCAGCTAAAGATAACAATATATGCATATCCAATTTTATTGGCATATTTTTATGTCACAATGACTGATAATTTTTGCAAAAGATACAGTGTTAGCTTGACTAACTTAAAACATGATCCAAAATTTTTAAGTTTAATTATTCTTACACAGAATATTATGCAGTTAATTAATAAAAATAGCATAACAATGATGACATATTGTGATGGTGAAAAAAGAGCAATCATACATGGTCTTTATCCTGCTATTAATTTTTTTAATAAGTCATCAACGCCATCAATGGTTACTTCATTACAAAGTGATAAATTAATTCTCACTACAATTCAACCAATTAAAAAAGGAAAACGTATATTATTCAATTGTGAACAGCATGATTCAATGGCCATTAAGAATGAACAAAAGAATGATTTTTTAGATAAATATTATTCAGCTGGTGAATCAATAATTGACAATGATTCATCAATATTATCAACACTCGATGAAAAATCAATAGTTAATGGAAATATCAGTGCTAAGATGATTGAAAAACTTAATGATATTAAAAATAAACTTAAAAATTTTATCTGGATTGTTGAACATTTTGATCAAACTGATGGCAATGTACCTGATATTTCTGATATAATAAAAGATGCAAATGAACTCATTAAAAAAGCAGCAAGTCGGGGAAAAAATAGAAATGAATTTTTACTTGAAATATACAATACACTTGAAAAATTTTATCGATGTAACAATAGTCCATGTGTTAAATTATCAGGATGATGTTAAATTAAATTATTCACCTGTACCTTCGTAGCTCCCAAACACTCTTCCTTTTATTCTAATAAAAAAAAAATGAAGAAAGGATTCACCAAAATAAAAATATACTTTTAAAATTTACAACTTGGGTAATTATTTAAACAAAAAGTCAATGTGATTATTATAAATTTATTGTATTTTTTCTGTTAATCAACAAGCTATTTGTCTAATGAAAAATTCAATCAAGTTTGAGTCTCGGTTTGTTGAGTATTCTTTGTTTAACTTCTTCTTCTTTTTTCATAAACTCTCGTATCATTGACTCAGGTAATATTTCACCTTTCCATCTTGATGGAATTCTAACATTATCCAATATATCAAATTTCGATTGCACATATTTTTTAGCATCAAATTTTTCAGCTTCATGTATTTGTGCGAGTAATTCAGCATGAAATGCTTTTTCTTTTTTTAGCTCACGTCTTTGTTTAACTTTTGCCCATTTAAATTTCATTTTTTTACGTAATTTTTTTAATTTATGAACTCTCATTTTACGACGACGAATAACAATCATTCTTGCTGCTTGTTTTTCAATGTTAATTGAGCTATTATTTGTTGGTAAATCAATTGTTTTATCTGTTGTTTTATCTTCTTTTGAATATTCATTTTTAGTCGGATCAGTTATGTCGTATATTTTTTTTATTGGTGAATCAATCACGTTGTTGATCCATCCACGATGTGTTGGAAGATCAAAATCAAGTGAATTTATTGACACTGAAGCTAGACGCAAATTTGGTTCATAAATTTTTTGATTTATCTTGAATGATGATGGATCAAACTCAATTTTATTTGACAATGAATTTTGTTGATAACCAGCTGTTGAATATTTTGGTGCCACAACTCCTGACAAAACAATAAACAACAATGACAATATTAAAAAATTTACTCCATAAATATCAATTAGTTAATTACTTTAGGTTATGTTTTTATAAGCCTATTACTATATTTAATTATCAATTGAATGTTTGTAATTAATTTCTATTAAAATTACCTCGTAATGGTAGATGAAGACGTTGCAACAAATTGCATAATTTATTTGTTGTCATTGTAACAATTATTTATTGTTAAAAAATGTAAAAATAAACAATTGTTTGACGGGGAATTCTTCCCCGACAAAATTAAGACGACTGAAGGTAACCATCTGTCATTATTTTTCGATATGAAAAAGTATATCGATGACATCGATATGGCTTTTTTTTTAGCAGACAATTTCATGGTTTTAAAATATAAAAAAAAATAGACAAAATTTAATTGCTGAGCAAATAAAAAATTGGGAATAATGTTAATAATAATAAATAAACAATAAAAATAATTATTTCCTGAACATTTATTTATTTTCATAGTAAAAATGCTTTAATCTTGTTTTTGTTTTTTTCTTCTTTTTGATATTAAAAGTAACTTTTATTTCCTTAATCCATACGTGTTTTGACATGTCTCGTCGTGACTTTGTCCTTTTCACTATAAAAATAATATAATTAACAATTAAATATAAATAATAATTATTTAAAAAATAAAATAGATGATCTTACATGATGTGAACAACAGCACCCCAACCAGAAATAGCATCTCTGTCACAAGCATTAACAAGTGCTTGACTAATTGTTTCAAACAAATCATCTGGTTCAAGATTTGGCTCATAAACAGTTTCACACATTCCATAAAGTTGATCTTCAGCAGTACCACCAACAACAAAATCTTCTGGTTCATTAAGACAACCAATTAAATCCATATTTGATATATATGGCTCAAATGTTTCTGGATCTAAACCAACAATGATTGGCTCAACAAAATATGTACCAAATCTTTTTTCATATAATAAATTTGATACAACATTTGCAAATGTTTTTGGTGTCATACGACGATTTTCTTTGAGTTCATAAAGATTAACACGAAATCTAAGACGTTCAATAACTGTCTGAACATCAGTTGCAAGTCCAGGAATACCGATGTACAAATGTGGTCCCATTTCAAACACTTTTTGAAAGTCACAAGTTATTGTTTGTGCTTGTATACCAAATCTACGATCAGCAGCAATTGCAACACAATTTTTACCCTTCATTGCAATTAGGGCACCTCCATTATATGCCATAATACTCTGTAATCAAAATTATAAAATTGTTATTGTTTGACAGTACCACAACTCAATATGACAATCTAAAAAAAAATCAACTAAAACAAGTAAAATATTTATTTTTAATTTATAATAAATTATTCATTATTATTTAAACAATATATAGTTTAGTAAATTTATTGTTAATTTTTTAATCAATAAATGCATTGTCATCAAAAGCTTTTTGACATTGACATAACCTAAACTTTTGTTTAATCATATTAACAGTTGTTATGATATAAAGTAATCAATAAAATAGTTCCAAATTATTTTATATTAATTATTAATTATATCTTTAACTATTTTATGGATATTTATTTAATTATATTTACCATTTTGGCGGCTTTTGTTGATTAACAACACTTGAAAAAACTCACGATGATGACAATCAAACACCAAAATTTTTTTTCTCTTTTTTTTTTTTCTTTTTATGATGTTGAATACTCGGCTGGTAGTAGTTATTTATCAATAGAGAAAATTACGTAAAGTTACCGATTGGTAAATTATAAAGACCGGGAATATTTGAATTTAAATTTGAATGAATAAAAAATTTTACAACACAATAACAGAAACAGCACAATATTTAATCAACATAATAACAATTTTTTAATAATTTATATACTAAAATTTACAGGAAAATTGTTCATTATAATGTTTATATATTTTTTTTTTATAATTTTTTATTTCTCATAACGAAAGAAGAACTTTTAAAACTTTTAACATCAATCAATTTTTTTTAATCAAAACTTATAAAGTATTCGCCAACTTTAATAATTATTCTTTTAAATTTATAATCGTTAACAATAATTGCGTATTATTATTTACTATTTGTTTGAATTTATAACAAAAAAACTTGTAATTAAGAAAAACCTTTTATTCATTTTTTTAATAAAGTTAAATGAAGTAAGACATTTAAAAAAAATTAAATAATTTCTTTACTATAAAATGAATAATTATAATTTCCATCTGGTTTATTAATGAAATGAAATTAATTATTTTCAGGTATTAATTTATAACTTACTTGAAAATTAATTACGATCACTGTCTGTAACTAAAACAGTATCAGCCATACTCAGTTGAGTTGCTAAAAAGTCATCTTCATTGAACTGACTTCCTTCAATAAGTCGAAAAACAGCTGCTTCTTTTTTACGAGCAGTTATTTGTGCCATTTCATTTTCCATAGATGATGTTTGAGAAATAATAAATTTTTCATACTCCTCATCAGAGTCAGTCATACCGGGTAATAAATTTACATTTTCTCTGTCATGGCTACTTGTTGAATTGATATTATAACCAGTCATTGCATGAAGCTCTGACTTTGTTAACATTGTAGCTGATTCTTGTGATGTACTTGACTTTTGATTTAGCATATTGTTGTTAAACAATTTAACAGCTGGTTTATCAAGTTTAAATTCTTTTTGAATATCTGACAGTAAATTAATTTTACGAGAAGCTGTTGATTTTTTACCAACAGAAGTAAGACTTGCTGGTGATTTTTTAACAAAACTTTTTGTTGTTAATGATGTTTTTGAATTTGTTACATCGGAAACTATTAATTCAGTTCGTTTAACAATCTCAGATGTAAATAGTTGATCTCGTGATTTAACAAAATCTTCTCTTGAAGTACTTGCTTGATCGTAGTCAATATTTTTTAATAAATACTTCATGTGTCTGTATTCTTCAGGCAATTCATCATTACTTCGAGGTGGTACTTGAAGTTTTGGTATGCCCAGAGTTGCAGCTGCCAATGCTGGTGTCATTACTGTTTTTTTACTTGTTAAATTATCTTCATTATCATCATTATTATCAGGTAATATTTTATTTTTCATTGATTCATTTTCTTTTCTAAATTGTTGCCAAAATTCTGGTATTGTAAATTGATTTTTTGATGATGTACTTTTGACTGCTCTTGGTACTGTTGTATTTTTTGGTTTAATAAATAATTTATGTTGTGGTGTTTTTAATGATGATGATGATAGATAAAGGGGTGAATCTTTGTCTGTTAATATATTTTTAAAATTAAATGCTGGTCTTTTTGGTGTCATTGATGAATTTGATGATGTTACATTATCACGTTGATAAAATGGAAGATAGTTTGGATCACCAGGACGTTTAATTGATTTCGTTTTATGTTGTGATAATGGCAAATTAGGTTGTGACAACTTTGGAACCTTTGCTCTTGGCTCAAGTACTCTTGAAACTCCCGATTGTCTTTTTGATGGTAATTTTTGAAGAGTCACACGGTTTGATGATAAATAATTTTGTGATTCAACAGTTGTATTATCATCACAATCACAGTAGCTTGTTTCATCATTATCAACAATTAATTGACCATCTTTTGTTTGACCGCAATAAGTTAAATTTGATTTTTGTTTATTTGGCACATCATTTTCTGTATCAGATATATTATTAATGTCTGTTTCCTCAGGTTCATTGCAAGTTAAAAGATCAATACCATCTAATAAGGTTAATAATTCAGCATCTTTTATATTTTTTTCTTCTAATTTTTCATAAATACTTGCCAAAGCATCATAGTTCATTTTAACACGGTAATCAATTTCATATGTAATTGTTTTATTAATCTGTAATTAATTTTTTTATAGTTTTATTAATTATCAAACAAAAAGCATTTAGTAATGTCAATAAATTATTTACCTCCATTGTTTCTTTGATTTTATCAATATACATTTGCGCATCATCAAGTATTTTTTTTGGTAAACATGTTGATCTTGCAAGAATCATTCCATAATGTTCAATAACAACAACACCTTTTTTTAATTTATGAGTATAAACAAGTCTCGCTTCTTCGGGTCTATCTGTATCTCTTGGTATTGCTTCTAAATGATGACTAAAAATTTAAAAATCAATTGTATGCGATGACTAATGTTGTTGATTTTTTATTTATTTAATACGTACTTTGTTACATTTGGATAAACATCAGCCAACTTCCAGAGAAATGTAAAATGAGTAGCACTAAATGTAAAAGCTGGTGATAATAAAAGTAGTCTTGATATTTCCCATGCAATTGATGAGCCTTCTTCGACAGTTGTACTTCGACACAGCTCATCAAGAACAACAACTGATTTACTCGTCAATGATTGCAATATATAATTAGCTTCTTTGATCTATAAATTAAAATTTAATAAATTATTTAAATATAATTTTAATAAATACTTGAATTATATTTATACCTCCATGGTAAATGTTGATGCATTAAATTCAAAATCATCTCTTGCACTTAACCGACAAAAAATTCTATCAGATATTCTAAATTGTGCTTTACTTGCTGGTACACGACATCCAATTTGTGCCATGATATGAAGCAACACAACTTGCTTTAAATACACAGACTTTCCACTCATATTTGGTCCACTTATTGTATGAAAATTATAGGCAATTGATGCAACCTTTTTAATAATAAATTTGATATAAAAAATTTGTCAAAATAATAATAATAATGATAAACTTACAATGTCATTTGGTGTTGGTGATTCAAATCCTAAAATATCCATAACAGGATGTCTTGAATTTTTAACATTTAAACTTTCACCAAATGTTGGCTGAACATAATCAGCAATTGAACTTATTGATGCAAGTGACATTATAAGATCAACCTCAGCAACATCATCATTTAATTGAAACAAACAGCCAATATGTTTTCTTAAATTAGCCAACAGCTCATCCAGTATTGCATTACTCATAAGATGTATTTCATCACGTGCATCTTTACAATGTTGACCATAAATAACAAGTTCTTCAGTTGTCATGAATATTATTTTATTTTTTCTATGTGCATGAATAAATTCATCTGGTAAGTTTTTTAAATCAAATAATTTACCTTTTGGTATTTCTAATTGTACATGATAACCAAGTGAATTTGTAAAACCAAGTGATAATGATAATTTATAATTTTCACTATATTTTTCAACTATTTTAACCATGTCATCAATTAGCTCACAGTATGCTTGACGTGCAATATCAAGCATATCATTTATTTTAGCTTTTATTGCAAAACATCTTTGCATATTTGCTGATGTACAACCCTTCAATGCTTTAGCATCTGGTTGTATAATTTTTTCAATTTCATTTTTCATATCATTAAATCTTTCATCACTAATTGTACTTAATACACGTTTAAAAAATTGTGATTTTGATGTTTTTAATGCACCCTGAAGTTCTGGTATAATGTCAATTGTATTTTTTAATAATAATATGTAATTTAAATTTCTTTCAGCACATTGTATTGTATCTGTTTGGCTTGTTGACATAGCAAGACCAAGAAGACGATTACCACCAGATAAACGACGTATAACTGGTTGTAAAATTAAATGTAATGAACGGTTTGATAATAATTCTTCAATACATGCTTGACGTGTTTGTATAACATTAATATTACATGGTGGTTGTAAAATTGATGCACGAAGTAAACGACGACCCATTGGTGTTGAACAACGATCAAGTGAACTAAATAAACTATATTTTTTATTAGTACCATTACAATTAACAAGCTCTAAACTTTTTGCACTTTCAATGTCAATCATTGTTACATTTTCAGCACTTTGATAATTTATTCTCAATGATTTTGGCTCATAAACAAGATGTTGAATTGATTCAATGTATTTAAATAATGCTGATGCCGCAGCTAGTGCATAATATTTACTATTAATAACAAGTTTAACTGATGAAAATTCATCAGCACAATGAGTTTTAATTCTTTCAAATCCAGTTGTTGCATTATAATGCATTCTGGCAATTTCAGTTATTGGAATATTATTAAATTTCATTTTAATAGCATTATATAAACTTTCAGGATTTTGATCTTTTGATCCCATTGTTACTGGTAATAATATTTCAACTGGTTGAAACATATTTATTGTTGTTAATGTATTAATATAAGAATTATTATCACTTGTTTGACAAAGTACCATGTGTGGATATTGTGCATCCATAGCAGCCATTCCAATTTCACCTCTTGCATCACCACGTCCACCAGTTATTGATATAATAACAAATTGATCATTACCACCTGATGAATCATCTGTTGTTGTTACACGACGATTTGCAGGTGTTGAACGAGTTGATACAGTTGAATTAATTTTTCTGTATGAAGTTGATGGTGTTGCTGCTGTTGTTGTGTTTGGTAGATGATCAACAAGTGTACGTCTTTGATTATTAACAGGATATTTTGGCACAATATCAACTATTTGATTTGTTACAACTCCACCAAGTCTTCCACGACCTCTACCTCGAAGTCTACCACGTCCACGACCTCGTAAATTATTATCTTGACCCATTACATTCATTGTTATCAATTTATGCAATACAATCCATCAATAATCTGTTTTTTTATTTATTTACTTTTTCTCTCTCTCTCTCTCTCTCTTCTCTGTGTCAACAACAACAATAACAACCCGCGAAATATTTGAAATTATTTTTCGTTTTAAATAGTTCACGATGCCACCAGTTGAACATTATTATTATTTATTTATTAATATTTAATTATTAAATATTAATACTATAAATAAATATTAAAAAAAAAAAAACTACTCTTTCTTTTAATAATCAAAAATTATCAACATTTTTTTTTCTCATAAAATCATATAGGTATATTTCATTTTAAAATATAATTTAATTGTTTAACAATTTTATTAATTATTTAATTAAAATATAAACAAAAATTATTCAACTAAATTAATAATTCTATTTACATAGTTTAAAAAAAATTAGTTTATAAAAAGAAAAAAGCTGATCAATTAATATTAATTTATAATTCTATTTCTAATGAGGTATAAATGTTTGTTTGTTTTTTTTTTTGCAATTTAAAGCTTCCAATCCCAAGGAACACAAAGTACACCATCACTCATGACTGAATAATAATGAGTGATCCAAAGCTTGACACCCTCAAGCATTGGTGCAAGAATTATTTTATTTTTCAATAAATTTTCACAGCATTTAATCATCAAATCTGGTGTTATACTGTCGTCCTTGTTGAGTCCAACAAGACCAAGTTCTTTCAGTGTTCTCTCATGAATTTCTCGTTCAACATATTTTATTCTATAAAACAAAAAATAAACCCTCTCTAACATGAACAATCGACAATTATTATTAAATTAAAACCCACAAATAAAACTATCATCTTACTCATGATAATGATTCAATCTTTTAGTAGCTTCGTCCAAATTTTCAGTGATAAATGTAACAAGTAAAAATCCAGGACACGATGATGGAACAATAAATTGTCCAGTTGGTGACAGCATAAGTGGTCCAGCCTCCCTATTATATATAAAAATAAAAAAAAAAAAGCAATGGAAAACAAAATTATTAATTAGATAAATATATAAAATGTAAACACTAACGTCTCGATGACAAGTTCATATGATGATAAACTGGCCGGCCAAGCCTTTGGATAATTAGTCTTCCCTCGATAATCCAAGATTGTTGTTGTCAGTTGTCGTAGCTGTTCTTCATACTGGCCGACCATGACTTTTGGCATAAATTTCCTGCACATATAGAGTACCCTAAGCCTTAACATTATTTCATAAATCCAATTAATCACGTCATTACGCACCGTCTGCCAATTTTAATATCAAGCAATACTTGTGATACTGTTTTTTCAAATGTTGGTAATCTCAGCAATACAACATCATGTTTACGTACATTTTTAATAAGCTGTTGATTAAATATTTTTATTATTATTTAAAGCTTAATTAATCAAATATTATTAATATCATGATGATACATACATCCAGCCAATTGTGACGTACTTCACCGGAATTAAGCATAACATTACCCTCCAAATTAATACCAGTTTCATTTGCAAATATTAACGTACGATCTTTTAGTACAGTCATTTGTTCTGGATGATGTTTAGCAAGTGCTTGAAATGACAATAAACAACCACGATAATGTGATATATTCCAGCCACAATCCCAACTAACATTCTTTAGCCCAATATCTTTTAATAATATTTTTTCTAATTTTTCAACTTCTTCTCTGATTGGTCTACATGATTCTAATTTAATATGAGCAGTATTAACATGTTTGTCCAAATAGGCCCTGGAAATAAACAATAATTTTATTGTGTTTTATTTATAATTCAATTATTATAGTTGACAATGACAATGATTACTTGAATGTATCAGGTTCAGCATCCATTTTTCTTCTCATAAAAATTGATTGAAACAGTGGATCATCTTCAAGATCAGAAAATCTATCAGCTGATGAGTTATTTTTGTAAAATTTATTTTTATTTTTATCCTCGTTTGGTGGTTTTTCAATTTTATCAACAAATGTCGTTGGTAAATTGCAACTTTTTAGTATAGAAATTATTGTAGTTTTTAAATTAACTTTATCATTTAATTGTATTTTAACGAGTTTAAATTTTCCAGCTTTAACATCAATATCATTTTTAGAACGTAAATAAAATGGTAATGTTGTTGGTTTTATTGGTCTTTGTTGTTGTAGAGATTCAATAACACAACTCAATTGTTTTAAAGAATTTTCATTGACAGTCTATTGACAAACAAATAATAACACGACAAAGTTCAATTGATAATAATTGTGTGGGGACTGACTAAATATGCTGGTAGTTTATAAATAGCTCACCCTTTGTGTTGGAAATTGACCAAATAGATCAGGATGTACTGTAAAATAAAATGGCCTGAGTGCTGTTGATATTTCTCCAGTACTTAATGCTCTAACAGCATCATTTCTACAAAATCTAAAAATTAAATAAAATCATTTAATTCATTTTTACACTTGTTAATTATTATTTATTTAAAATACACTCACGTTTTTTTTAATGACGAGTACATGATAATTTATAAAACAACAAAAATGATATCTAAAAATTTAAATAACTTTTTTTTCTTCTATTTTTTTCTAAAACTTGTTTGTTGTTTTCTATTTTTACATTCACTTTTATTCTAGATAATATTTAATCTTTCAAGGATATTTACAATTACAGTTATAATAATAACAATAAACTAGAAAACAGCTGTTGTTGGTGTACAGATGATCGTCATCATCCCATTTTCTCACTGAGAAAAATCCAAGTGTGATATTTATTTTTGTTGTTGATGCAACATGACAGCTGTTACTAAAAAACACAGCTATAAACTAGTGACATCTTCAAGCATCAGCTGATTGTCAGTAACTGTCAGTGGGGGAGCACAGAAAAAAAAAGTAAATAAATAAATAAAATAACGACATAAGAAGGGATATAAATAATAAAATTCCAATGTATCAACACACAAAGAAAAATAATAAAAATTATAACCAGCTGTTATTGTTTTAATCTGATTTTTTTTTTGGATTATTTATAATAAAACTAATTAAAATGAATGATTAAATGAGTTTTAAGTTTAATTTAGTTTTATTTGACACAACGAGATGCTTGGATATCTCTTTCGCTATCAAAAATCATTTAGAATAATAATTTTAAGTTGATTGAAGCAAAAAAAAAAAAAGACAACAAGATAAATAAACTTAATTTCCTTGGTGTTGACTTAAGGGGGGTCCACTGATTTGAGTCATATCTGTAAGTTTAACAAATTAACTTGAAAATAAATAAGATAACCTTGTCAATGTTGATATGATATTCCAAATAATTTATAAAAATATTTTTAATTATAGAAGATGGCATATTCGGTTAATCAAAGGCCTTTATTGGGTCCTGAAAATGACAGCGAATTTGATGATGACATTGAACCTGATTTTGACAATGCAACAGTATCAATTGAAGATAAAAAATTATTACTAAATAATCCACCAAAAGATAGGTAAATAATTTGTAATAATAATTTATTTATCAAATTATTATTTTGTTTATTTAATTATTTTACAGATTTAATTTTGCTTATATTGTTTTTTATCTTCTTGGCATCAACACAATGGTACCATGGAATTTTTTCATGACTGCAAATGATGTATGTTAATTAAAATAATATTAGTGCAAAACATAATTATTATTATTAATTATATTTTTTTTAATTTAGTATTGGATGTATAAATTTCGTGAAATACATGAAAACAATACTGGCCATGATGATTATTCACACATGGAAATAATGGCTAATAAAACAGACCTACAAGCAAGTTTTACATCTTACTTAAATGTCGCCAGTGCAGTTCCAAGTTTATGTTTTTTAATTCTCAATGCATTTCTCTGTGACTGGTAAATAAAATGCTACTTAATTTAAAATTGCTTATCAATTTTTAGTATTGTTTTTTTTTTTTATTGTTAAAGGATATCAATGAAAACAAGAATGATAACATCACAATTAATAATACTGTTGTTATTTATATTGACAACTTTATTTGTTAAAATAAACACAGACAAATGGCAAGATGATTTTTTGATAATAACACTTGTAACTGTTGCAATTGTCAGTGCCTTAAGTTCAATATTTGGTGGTACACTATTTGGTATTGTTGGACGTTTTTCACCAAAATATATAACAGCAATGTCAGGTGGACAAGCATTGAGTGGTATTGTAACAACAATTGTTGCAATAACATCAATATGGATTGGTGCTAGTCCAGTTATTTCTGGACTTGTTTATTTTGCAATCGGTGATGTTGCTATACTTTGTTCATTTATTGCATATTTATTTCTTGATAAACAAGTAAGTTCGTCATTTTATTTAAGCTTGTCCAGTTGAATCAATCAATTTATTTTATTTATTATTCAGGAATTTTTTAAATACCATATGAAAGAAGACATGTGTATTCAACAGCCAAATTTTTCATTAAACAATGACGCTAGCTTTGTCGAAAGCCACAAAGTATCATTTAAAAAAATTCTCATCAAAATATGGCCGTATGGACTCAGTATGTTTATGGTTTTTTTTGTTTCAATGGCAGTTTATCCAGCTGTTACTGTTTTGATTGAAAGTCAAGACAAAGGAAGTCATAATCCATGGAATGGTATGTAATTAAAAATCTATTGGATAAGGTGAATTATTAATTTAATTCTAATTATTTTACAGATGTTTATTTTGTACCTGTTGTTACATTTCTTGTATTTAGCTGTGGGGATTATGCTGGCCGTTTGTTGTCTGGTTTTTTTCTCTGGGTAAGATGGATCAAAAGATTAATGTCAATAAAAAAATATTAATTATCATTTTTATTATTTTTAATTAGCCAAAAGGAAAGCCTTGGCTTGTTGTGCTGTTATCAATATTAAGAATATTATTTATTCCTGCATTTTTACTTTGCAATGTACAGCCACGGAAGAATTTACCAGTTTATATAACAAGTGATATTTATTATATTATTCTTACTGTATTATTTGCAATTGGAAATGGATATTTATGCAATATTTCATTTGTACTTGCTCCTACGTAAGTAGAATTATTCTATCCTATCAATATTTATTATTATTTATTTTTTATTCTAATTTATTTTAATTTTAATTCAACAGAATGGTAGAACAGCAAGATCAAGAAGTTGCTGCTGCAATGATGGGTGCTTTTCTTGGCTTAGGTGTTACCTTTGGATCAGCAATAAGTCTTATTTTTGTTAAAATA
The DNA here is from genome assembly GCA_030523065.1 of Aphidius colemani. Classification (NCBI taxonomy): domain Eukaryota; kingdom Metazoa; phylum Arthropoda; class Insecta; order Hymenoptera; family Braconidae; genus Aphidius; species Aphidius colemani. The sequence continues at coordinate 20,366 of JAPYYR010000679.1, forward strand.
ATTTAGCACAATTTATTATAATAAACATATTTAATTTATATCTTATTTTTTTAGATAAAAATTTATATATTATATTTTATAAATTAGTAATTTTAAGAATGAAAAATAAATAAATGAATAAATAAAAATTTCAAGATTATCAAAATTATCTGAAATATTTAATAATAAATTTGACATATAAAAAAACTATGAAAATCAACAAAAAGCTGTGAAAATAAAATCTCTATTTTTGATAAAACAAAATACATAAAGTTGTACATGAATTGAAACTGTTTATTAATTAATTATTAAATTTGTAAAAACATCATTTACAATTTAAAAGCAAACAATATAAATAATCAAGAAGCTTAAAAAAGTATAACTATTTAATCACAATAGTTTTTAAGAACAAGTCTTGTTACAATATTCATTGATTGAAGCTCTTGAAATAATAATTTACAGGCATATGGCATAGTCATTGTTGATATTGATCCCTGTGCACGACAACCATGACACCATCCACTGTATGCCATGAGTCCACATTTATTACAAATATCAAGTTTAAAAGCATCACTTGATAACATAAGTCTTTCAATAAGCATCATACTAGCACCATAACCAATAAGACAATCTCTTTCCATTTCACCAAGTCTTAAACCACCATCTTTTGCTCTACCCTCTGTTGGTTGTCTTGTTAATACAGCTCTTGGTCCAGTTGAACGTGCATGAATTTTATCTTGTACCATGTGTTTTAATTTTTGATAATAAACTGGTCCAGAATAAATATATGCCTGTATTGGCTCACCAGTTGTACCAGAATAAAATATATCTTTACCCATATAATTGTAACCATGACGAGCCAAATCTTCACAAACATCATCAACTTTTGAACCACCAAATGCTGTACCATAATGAAATTTACCATCAAGTACACCAGCTTTACCGGCTAATAATTCAATTAATTTACCAACTGTCATACGTGATGGAAAACCATGAGGATTCATAATCATATCTGGACAAATACCAGAATCATTAAATGGCATATCTTCTTGTTTAACAATTAATCCAGTAACACCTTTTTGTCCATGACGACTACTAAATTTATCACCAATTTCTGGTGGTCTAACTTGTCTTATTTTAATCTTAACAGTTCTTGAATTATTATTATCAATAACAGCAACTGTTTCAACATATCCCTCAACTGGATTTTTATAAACAATTGGTTTATCAATATATTCATCATTTATTCTTGGATTAACGTCATTTGTTAATTTATTTGCATTAATAACTTGATCATCAGTATTTGTTGGTACGGCTTTATTAATAAGTACTTGTTTATTTTCAACTTTAGTACCAACAGCAGCAGTTCCACTCCATTCAATATATTCTTTATTTTCTTTAAATGTTTCATCATTAAATGATTTTGTACATAATGATTCATGAGTCCATATTGGTGCTTTTGTATCTTTATTTACAGTTGGTAATTTAATAATATCTTTAGCACCAGATTGATGTGCTATTAGTGTTGTTTTAACACTTTTATAAACAATACATCTACCATATCCACGATCAATTGATGATTTATTTAATATTAATGCATCTTCAATGTCATAACCACTGTATGACATTACAGCAACAATTGCATTTTGTCCAGCTGGTAATTTGTCAAAATTAATAAGATCAAGTGTACGTGTTTTCACCATTGGTGCATGTGGATATACTAAATTAAACATAACTGTATCAATTCTATTACGTTGATTATAGCCAATTGTTCCCATGGCTTGTTTACCCATAGCACATTGATATGTATTACGTGGACTTTGATTATGATGTGGAAATGGTACAAGACCAGCACATACACCAAGCAATGTAAATGGTTCAATTTCAAGATGTGTTGTATTTGCTTCAATATTTGCCTCATTAAATGCTATTAAACAATCATTTTCTTCATTAACATCAAGATACTCAATAATACCTTCTTTTAAAAAATCTTCAAATTTTTTAATACCATGCTCAAGATCAATCATATGTTTTTTTGTAATAAGTGGTTGTCCATTTTCAACAATAATATATGGACGACATAAACGACCGCTGTCAGAACTTATTTGTATTGATTTATAACGACGTTGTACAAATATTGATACAGAATAATGTATAAAACCTTTACGTCTTAACTTTCTAAATATATTTAATAAACGTTGATGATTTCTAACAACACCAAGTATATTACCATTTAAATAAACAGTATGTACACTTTTATGATTAATTTCTTGTCCACCAAGTATTCTAACATCTTCAGTACCACAATTAAATAATATTCTTGATATTGGTAATTCATCAACTTCAGTTGTAATATGTGTCATTAATGCTAAATTTTTAACAAGACCACAACCTTCACCCTCTGGTGTATCACTTGGGCATAGCATGCCCCATTGTGATGGTTGTAATGAACGTGGTCCAGATACTTTACGTGTTTTTTCAAATTGTGAATTAACTCTTGTCATCATACCAAGTGCTGATATATATGACAAACGTGACAATACTTGTGTTACACCATGACGTTCCATTCTAAAACGTTTTATTGTCCAGTTGCCAGATGATATTGCAAATGCAAGACCATTTGATATTATTGAATCATTAGCTAAATATATTCCAATATCAAATTTTGATGTTCTTTGTTTTGGTATTAATTTTTTAGCTTTTTCTTGTAATTCAGAGTTAAATCTTTTAAAGCAATCTTCAAACATCAATGCTAATAATGAACCAGCTAATTCAAGACGCTTATTACCATAATAATCACGATCATCAAGTAATGATGGATCATTTTGTGCGCTTATAACACGACGTACCATTTGTGCTAAATATACTGCTTTTGTTTTAAAACTATAATCAACAACTGGCACATGTGATAATATCATTTGCATTATAATATCTTTCATGCTATCATATATACTTTCTTTTGTTGATGTAGCCTGTTTTTTTGGTGGTAGATTACGTTGTTTACGTTTATTTGACATATACTTTAATGCTTGATTTTGTGAATATATATTTAATGATTGGCATTCTTCAAAACTTTGAAAAAATTTATTTTGAAATTCATTTTCAGTACCAATTAATTGCATTATTTCCATGTCAGATGTTATTCCCATTGCTTTGAATAATATACATATTGGTATGTCATCTTGAAATATATTATGACGTAAATAATATTTTCCAGATTTACCAACAATTGTTGTTTTTGTTTTTCTTTCATCAGTTGAACTGTTACAAAATGCAACATAACAACCTTTTGTATCTTTTTCAAGCAATATTCTGTTTCTCAACATTTGTTCTTGAATGAGAATAACTTTTTCTTGACCGTTTATAATAAAATAACCACCTGGATCATGAGGACATTCATTTAATTCAGCCAATTGAAAGTGTGATTTATTAGTTAATACACAGTTGGAACTCCTCAACATTATTGGCATTCTCCCAATTGGTACCTGATGTAAAACAATACGTTCAGTACCTCTGCTGTACTCTACATCTACCAATATTTGGGCTGTATAATTTGTGTCTCGTAGACGACATTCATGTGGTGTTATATTACGAAAATTATCTTTTCCATCAGGCTCATTTGGAACTCCAATTCTAACATCAAGATATCTCAAGAAAAATAATGGATCTGCTTCACTAAAAATTTGATTATTCGCCTGGACAATTTTTTTAATGTCAACATTTATAAAATAATTATAAGAATCAATGTGTTGTTTAACTAAACCCTTTCCTTTTAAAAATGCCGGTACCAATTTCCATTTATCCTGTTGAACAATTATTAATTTAATTAATAAAAAAATGACTAAACAAATGTATAACCTCCAAATATAATTATTTACCTCAATTGGTTGAGCAATTGGTGAACACTTTTGTTCATCAATAATTTTCTTTTTGTTATTTTTACATTCACCCATTTTTGAGCAATGTACTATCAATTATTAAAAGTTTTTTTGTTTATTAAACTAAATCATGGAGGTAAAAAAAACATGTGTTTCTCTCCATTAGTCTCTATCCAAGTTGTAGAGTGGGTATAAGTAGAGTGGAGCCAATTTGTGTTTGATTGTCCGCCATTTCCTGCTTTCTGTATGCTTTTGCACTGAATGTTTCCGTAAAATATATACCCACTCTACCAAGTTGACGATATTAGTGCACTCTTTCGCTAGTAAAAAAAAGCTTGATCCCCGCATTGTTTATTTTTGAACTTTTTTTTTTTTTTTAATAATAATATTAATCAACAAGTAGGAGAAATGGTTTTTTTTTTAATAAAATAGGTCAAGTGATATCAAATAAAAATAAAACTATTAAATTATCACAGGTCCAAGTATACAACATATTGAATATCAA
>JAPYYR010000680.1:0-28520 GCA_030523065.1 Aphidius colemani
AAAGTATATTCGTTCATTCATTCAAAAAAGTTGCAAACTTTTTATTTAAAATTTTTTACAATATAAAATGTCATTGGTGTACTTTTTGTAGGGTTTTTTTTCGAATTAAAAATTTTCAAAACAAGTATAGTATAGAAAAAGAAATAAAAAGGAATTTAAAAATATCCTTAAATTTATTAGCAATACTTTTTCAATTTACTTTGACATTTTATGATTTTAGAAAGTCAGAAGTTATTTTATATTGCACAAAAAAAAAAAAATAAAATAAACTTCATTTACGTTTGATGTATACACTACGTGATTGAACCACAAATCCCATGGATTTAACTTTTTTTTTTTAAATAATATTTTGTTATTTTTTTATTTTTAACTAAAAAATTTAGTGCATGTCCAGCAAATCCATAGTACATAAAATGGTCTGAAGCTTTACTTTGATGATTGAAAATTAAAAAATTTTATTTAGTATTAAACAATTGGATTTATTTATGTACCAATTACGTAATTGAAAAAAGTGTTTAATTATTTGTTTGTCATGCATTTCATGCAGCTGAATTTAAACGTTTGAGGTTTCTTTCTTATAAAAATTCAAATATATTTTAAATAATAACACATATTAGATCCTCTTGAGGGTATTGACTGGAATTAAAATGTATTTTTTTTTCTTGCATGTATATATTCTAAAACTCATTTCATCATTTGATTGGAAAAAACTGTTAATCAATAAACACTAAAGTAATTAAAAAATATATTCAATTCATTCTTATTATAAAGTTTTAATATCTGATATGAAAAATGATAAGAGCTTATAGTTTATTTAACGAAAATTACATTTTTCATTTTGTTGATTAATTAATCACATCAAGTTATATAAAATTAAACTTAAAAAAAAATAATCTTAAATTTTAGACAAGTTGAGTTTGATAAATTATTAATTTTATAATATATATATTGTAATTTTAATTCATAAATAAATACAAGGACAACTAGATACGTATTTTGAATCAAATCATGTATTTGTCGAGATAATAAATCATAAAAAATGATAAGAGTATCTATTTGAAAAAAAAAAAAAAAAAACAACTATCTGATAAGGCTTATCTATTTTGTATTTATCATAAAATCAAGAAGCCATTTTTGATAATAAATAATGAATCATCGAAACATTATAAACATCAAAACAAAAATTGTATGTATACATGAGGTCAATTTCTCACGTGTATCGTACTTTTTTTTATCCCCTAAAAGTTATTATTGCATTACCTGTTTTTATTTGATGCGTCATGCTGAAACCTTTTACCAACAACAAGTTCATCACCCTCTCAAAAACCCCCTTTTTATTATTATTCTGAACTTTATTCACGACAGTGTCATTTGATAACAATGAATTTGCCTTTTGCTTTTCTATATATACCTTAAATCAAATGCCAAAATTTTTTCTAACGTCTATTTTTATTTTCCTATTAAAAATCAATAAAAAAATAATTCAACAATTATTATAGTTAAAGATTTATTCAAAAAATTTATTGATTAATTGTTAATTTTAAAAAAAAATACAAGAAATTTATTCATCATAATTATTTTTCATTTAATAATAAAATTAGATTATAAAAAAAAGCTTATTTTTTACAGACAGTTATTAAACACAGTAAATTTTTTTGGTTCGATTAAATTTTTTTTTGCATATTTTACTACTTCCAAAACAATAATATGAATTTAAAAAAGGGTAAAATATTTATAAAATTTATTGGGATTTTTAATTTTTATTCGTCAATGGTTGACAAACTTGGGACGAAAGAAATCTTTCAAAACCAGATGCCTTAATGCAGTTATAAAAAGTAACAGCAATGTCACCTTGATTAGTAAAACGATCATTTGCTATATGATAAATTCATAAATAAAAAATATTAATATATAAATTAATTTATGTATAAATAATTTTTAAATTTTACCAAAAGTTCTGCATTCTCCCACAAAAACTTTAACTGTTTCCAATAGTTTTTTGTCATCAATGTATATCTCGTAAAAACCATCTTGTTTTATTTCATTAATTTTTCCATTTCTCAACTAATTTAAAAAGCAAAAAAAGAGTTTAACAATTATCTTTAAAAATTATTCAAAGAAATCACTTACAAGTCCAAAATGTTCCAACAGACAGACTCGGTATTGTTTAATACTGTCGTCAACAGCAAATGCATCACTCTCCAGAGCAATCATTGATTCTTATTTTAAAAAATAAATAAATATACAAATAAATTAAATAAACAAATGATCAAATTGTTGTAATAATCTAAATAATTGTTATTAATTTTACCTGGATTTAATATTAAAGAACATTCTGATTCACGTGCTTCAACAAGTTCATAAGGTATACATGCTTCGATGACAAAACAATTATCCTAAAATTAATTCATATAACTTTAATGGAAAACCCAAATTAATATAATTATATAATACTTACAATAAATAAATAAATACTTAACAATGTCAATAATTTTATACTCATAATGATGATTTATTATCGATTAAAAAAATATATTTTTTATCAATTTTTTTTGTTCTTTAAAATTTAATTTTTTGTTACGAAAATACAAGAAGACGTAATAATACAAGTGATAAAACAAAACATGCTTATATACTTGATACTCCCCTCTGCTTAAAAAATTTTATTATATACCTACTTGAATATTAATATAATTAAATTTTATTTTTCCAACGTGTGTAATTAGGGCTTGTACAATATAAATAAAAAAATAATAAAAAGAGTTCTGAAAATTTAAATGATAATATGATAATACGACGTTCAATGACCTCGAAAAAACAAAAAAATATTCCAAATTCATAAACAAATATCTATAAAGCTGCGAGTGTTTAATTTTTTTACATAATTATGGAAAAATTTTTGTAAACTCGGTTTTTGAACTTATTTGTATTACGATATCATGGTAAAAAAAAAATTGAATAAATCCAAAACCAACAGTAATATCAGTAAATAATATTATATATGTTAAATCAAAACTCAAAAAATATGGTGTATATTATTTATTATCGAAAAAAAAATTGAAATAATCTGATCAATCGAAATAAAAAAAATTTATTATATTTAATTTGTCAACCAATCTTTGAAAAATAATTAAAATCTCATGTTTAAAATTTAGTTTGATATATAAGTTAATTAATTTAACGAGATTTATCATTTATATAAAGCCAATCGAAAAAAAAAAACAAAAAGTATATTAGCAATTCGATGAATATTTGAGCCCTTAAAATCTGCAAAATATTTAAAGTTTCAAGTGGAGAAAAAATATTTTTTTAAATAAAATTATAAAAAATATAAAATGACAGGTTTTAACAGTACAACTGTTAAAATGATTTAGTTTTTTAATGCTATGTAGCCTACGCTACTGTATGGAATATTGATCGAGGGGTTGTATATAGTAGCCCTTATGGCGCCAGTAGGGAAAATTTCAGCCCTTACAACTCTATGTATAACATAAGCCTATATATAATATGCAAGCTTCTCCCTGTCATGTAATAGCAGGCTTTCATCAGTTCCATTACAATTTACATTGTTCCAATAATTTAAAAAATATAATACCAGTGATATTCAGAACAATTTATCTATTAATTAATTTCTATTGGATTTTTATTTAAAATATAATTGGCGTACATTTAATTAAAAACTAATAAACACTGTTTAATATTATTTTTAAATTATAGATATTTTTTTATATGAAATTTTTTCAGTTATTCTAACAGCTTGGTTCATTTTTCCAACGGGAATAATAGACTCAATCAGCCACGGTGAAAATGAAATAAAAAATTCAATAAGTCATTTTATATTTTAAATATATTTTCAATGGAAAATAGCAGTCGCACATGCTTTTATACAACTTATTTACAATGAAAAAATAAAATATTCAATTTTAATTTTCTCTCAATTTTATAATATAATAAAATTTTAAAAAATACATGTTCAATTATTTCATGAGAATTTTTTTAAATAAATTTATTTTCCTACAAAGCTATTCAATACATAATAGATTTTTTTTTTCATTAAATACCTGTGTAAAATTTTTTCTTTACATAAATATAAATATTAAAAAAAAAAAAAAAAAAAAAAAAAAAAGTCTCGTATCGACCAAAAAACTTGTATATATTCCTTGCGGTCGAACCTTGGCATTGAGTTGGGAGCTTTTTTTTTTTTCTCTTCGTCACGGAATAAATTCCCCTTTCAAAAGCTTCTTTCTACCCTTTTTTTTTCATCTCCGACGACATCCATCGCCTGAAGTATCGTGGCTTTATTTTCTACTCTGAATTTTGCCTGCTTTTCATTTGTATATGGTTTTTTTTTTATCTATATTTCCGCATTTGCACCAACCTTTAGCTATATTTCTTTCACGCGGACTAGACTGCGCTTTGAAACTACTTTTCACTTGTTCACATGTATAAATTTTTTTTTATGCTTATGTAGAGATGTAAAGGTATATCATTTGCATTTTTATGTGTAACCTCTATTATGTGCGTTGATATATCTGCGGTGTTGACGAGCAAGGGTAGGACAGATTGTTCTATCAAAAAGAAAATTAAAAGAAAAAAAAATAATAGAAAAAAGGGAAAAGAAATAATCTCAACTTTCAATTTTTTGTTTGTATTTCTTTTTGTTTAGATGGAAATATATAGATACGAAAGGAAAGGTTTTTTTTTTTTCAAAGTTGAATTTATATTTTACTGTCATGGGTTTAGTCAAACACCGGCTACTCTTTGCTATTTTTTTTTTCATTCTGATATCATGATTTTTGTTTGTCATAATAGACAAAGTAAATACTTGCTTAATTAAGCATTAAAGTTTCGTCGAAAAGTATATTCTTTTTAACTAAAATTAGCTGCTAAAAAGGTAAATGTTAAAATGAATTTAAAGAAAAAGTAATGACTATATGCAGATATAGTAAGTATAAATATGTAATTTGTGAAAAAGTTTTAATTACTGTATGATCAAATAGTTGATCTATGTAAAAATTTAAAAAATTGAAAATACCTAGAGAGTAGAGTCTATCTAATACTTGAATGATAAAAAAAAAAAAGACTTACAATGAAGAAAAAAAATTCAATACTCTATGTATATAAGAATTCAAAGCTACTCTAGATTTTTTTGTTACTTTTTGTCTCAAATTCAAGCATGGAACATGGAAGAAAGCGTGTTTAGAATTTTTATGCCACCAAGTTTTTCTTTACACAGCTGTCATATCATCAAGACCACCAAGCCAAGTATATGTGGAGAAAATTTTTTTTCCTAAAGACAAAGAGATTAAATATAAAAGAAAAATGAAAGAAAATAAAAAAAAACTAGCATAACACTCGTATACGTGTTCAAATTGAATTTTAAAATTCAACGAATCAATATACTATCGAATTTATATTTTAATATATCCTTTTCTGTATGTGGCATATTTTTCAGCAATATTTAAAATTAATATTTGCATGTAAATTATTCTAGAAAGCTTGAAAATTTACTGAAATTTTATGTACCATTGAAAAATACTGAAAAAGATATATCTGAACTATTTTTATGATGGCTCAAGAATTATTACTGTCAATTTTATTTTTTATTTTATATAGGAGATTTCTAGACTGGCATCCCACCCAACAATCTGCAAAGATTCAGGGCAAAAATAAATAAAAATACAAAAAACTTGGAGAAAAAAGACAGGAGAGAAGGTCAACGATCCACCAGGAAGACTAAAACTAGAGCTGACATTTACAGAAGTTTTTTACAGACTTATCTAAGCTTGTATCTTTTTTATTTATATATAGATATTTTTTCTTACAATTTTTTTTTTTTCATTTTATATTTCTGTATCCAGTTTTGTTACATAAGGAAAACCATCCATCTTATAATGTATATCATTTTTTTTTTTATGATATTTTTAATATACACTGAAGAAAAAAAAATTAATTTTCATATAAAAAATAATATATTTTTGTTCAACAGGACTTTTTGATATTATCTGATAGGAAAAGGTTTGTTTATTGATGCCAGTGAACGAGGAGACATGTCGACGAGCCTGGTAAATAGTAGTGTCGCGACATTATGACGCCAAACTTTTCTCACTATATCTCAAAAATGTTTTAAAAATTTTATAAATTTTAATTTCTATCGATAAAAAAAATAAAAGCTTTGTCGTTATGAATAGCATTTTCATTTTTTTATTCTCTTTTCATAATATATCACAAATGTTGGTCTATTAAAATTTGATCTTAACAAGCTAAAAATACAAAATAGTTTTTGTATATTTTAAAATCATTCAAGTTGAGGTAATTATTTTGAGAAGGCCACTCTTTTAATCACAATACATTTGTACGCAGCTGTGTACACTTACTGTCAATTAAAATTTCTGTAAAAAATTTTCATTGAAAGATACACTAATAATAGTGTATTTAATAAGCCTTAAGTATTTCATCAACATTCTCGAATTAAATTTACTATTATTAATATTTGAATAAAACAAAATAAGATAATAAAAAAATTAGTAATTTAAATTCATACAAGTGCTTTAAAATGCAATGAATATATTATTTGAAATAAAATTAATGATTATTATTTCTGTTTAAATAAGATTAAGGTAAACAATGAAAAAAAAAATCAATTGGCTTTTATTAAAATAAGACCAATTCGTTGTGTTGTTTTATCAACTGTCTGTACTTTGACATCAACTCTTTGGGTAATTCTTAAATCTTGATTTTTAAGATACGATGAATGTATCAAACCGTCTTTACCAACTCCAATATCAACAAAAGCACCAAATGCCACAACATTTCTAACAATTCCACTCAACAAACAACCGACAGTGAGATCATCAATACTTCGTATACTTTTTCTAAATATAGGAGCATTGTTTTGTTCTCTAATATCTTCTCCTTTTTTCATTGTCAAACTTTTTATAATAACTTCTAAATTTGTTGTATCTGTATTGAAACGTTTTGCAAGAATATCAATACCTTGACCAGCAAATAAATTAACAGTAGATATAAATTCACGACTTCCTAAATTTTTTAAATCAACACCACAAGCTTTAATAAATTTTTCAGCTAATTCATAAGACTCTGGATGAATCCATGTTTGATCTAATATATTAAAATTATTTTTAATATTTACTGTTGATGATGTTGTCTCAGGAACAATTCTAATAAATCCAGCACATTGCTCAAAAGTTTTTTGACCAATACCACTAACTTTCTTTAACATTTCACGATTTAAAAATGGACCATTATCTTTTCTATGTTGAATAATACTTGCTGCTTTTTTATCAGATAAACCAGCAACACGTCGTAGTAAACATTGTGATGCTGTGTTGACATCAACACCAACAAAACTAACAGCTTCCATAACAATTTCATCTAATTTTGTAGCCAATTTTTTTTCTGGTAAACTGTGTTGATACATACCAACACCAAGTGATTTTGGTTCAATTTTAACATATTCAGCAAGTGGATCTTGTAATCTTCTGGCAATTGAAACAGCTGATATAACATTGACATCCATATTTGGAAATTCAGCTTTTGCTTCAGCACTACAGCTGTATACTGAGGCACCTGATTCATCGACAATTGTATAAACAACATCAACAGGTAAAAATTTACCCCTTTCAATTAAATCTGATAAAAAAAGCTCAGTTTCACGACATGCTGTTGCACTACCTAATGCAATAGTATCACATTTGTGTTTTTTAACAAGCTTTGAAATGATATCAGCTGCTTCATGTTTTAATTTTGCACCCTTATGAGGATATATTGTTGATGTATCAAGTACATCACCTTGTACTGATACAACAGCCATTTTACAACCAGCAGTAAAACCAGGATCAACACCAAGAACAATTTTTCCACGTACTTGTGCTGATAGTAGCTTTTGTTTAACATTAACAGCAAATGATTCCATTGATGCTTCTTCAGCTTTTTCACTCATTTCAGCTTTTGTACGTCTTATGATTGTTGGTTTTATTGAATTTTTAAAAGCACGATTAAAACCTGATGTTAATAGTTCACGATTAAAGCGTAATTTTGATGCAGCTGGATATAAATTTAAAACAAACTTTAACAATGAATTTTCTATTCGATCAGGAAGAGTGTATTTAACTGTTATTATTTTTTCAGACTCAGCACGATTTATTGCAAGAATTTGATGTGGTTTTATATTTTTTTCAGACCCATTCCAATCAAGATACATTTCATATGTTTTTACTTTTTCACTATCAGCATCTTTAGTTTTGTTTGTTTGTATTTGTAAAAAATTTTCAGCTTTAAGTTTGATTCGTTCATCAAACACTTGTTTATCCTTGACAATAATATCAGCCAGTATACAAACAATGTTATCTTTAATTTCATCTTCTTCACGAAGACCTTCTTTATTTTTATTAATATAATTACGAAAATGTCCTACATTGGTGCCGTTAATGATTAATTGTGCTAGTGGTTCTAAGCCAAGTTTTCTTGCTTTTTCAGCAAGTGAAAGTTTTGATGTTTCTTTATAAAGTGAATGAATTTGTTCTAAATCATTTATTGATTTAACTGAACGCACAAAATTATTAAGTTCTGGTGTCCATTTACATGCTTTTTCAATGGCTTTAATAACATTGTTAGCTTTATTTTTAATTTGTTTAGATTTTTCATAAGCATCTTTTATCGTACGTAATTCATCAGCATCTAGATTATTTGTTTGAGCTCTTCGATAACGAGCAATAAAAGGAATAGTATTTTCATTTTCTAAAAGTTCAATTACAGTTTTTGCAACTGAAATACTGATACCAGTTGATTCACGGACATAATCAACACAGTCCCAATCATTTGCTGATGATTGTGAGGATGTTAAACAAATTGAAGGTGTAACATGTTGCTCTGATTCACTTGTTGAAGAGGTTGATGGAACTGGTGATTTTTTTCGTACTGTACGAGTTTTACGAACAGAAGCTTTTCGATCAATCAATGGAGACACTGTTAAATCAATTACTTCCTCTGGTAGAAAAGTAACACATTGATGAACTCGTCGTTTTTTAGATGGTAAACAACCCATCTCGTCTTTTTTAACAACAGTTTTTTTTTTAGTATCACTGGGAGATTGTTTACGTTTTCTTTTCGATGATACCACATCAATAGTGACATCCTTTGAACGTTTTGACATTGATTGTACTGAAAATAATTAAATGAAAAATAATTTTACCAAAAAAAACAAATATGTCAATTAAAAATAGTGTTTAATATGTCATTGTTATTTAAATACAATTATTTACTTGTCATTTGAATGTTATGATAATTTTTTATAATAATCAGTACTTACTATGATTTCATCATGAAAAAATACTCGATTAACAATGAAAAATTTATTATTTTATTATAAAGAAGTATTAAAATAACAAAAACAAAATAAACCAATGACACAAGTCAACATTTAAAATAAAATTATAAGGATTAGTCATTGTATTGGGATTCCCATGTTACTCACTTTATCTATTATCACGTGTTAAAAATAAAAAAATTTATGCCGGATAAGTAATTTGATGCATAACTCATAAGTATAGGTATGTTTTTTCAATTGTTTTTATGTACATACAACAATAACACTGCATAAGACATACACACCTGTTGGCAGTTGACAACTCTACCGCAGTAGCGCTGTCGCAACAATAATGGCTGTTATAATCACAACAACATATCAACAACAATTACAAAGGTAAATAAATCTAAAATAAACAAGTAAATAATATATTAAACGATTTACTTAAGAGCTCTATTTTATTAAATTAAAAGCTGATAAAAATGTCAAGGCAACCACGAAACATTATTGGAGCATTAACTGCTAAAATTCACAAGTCATCTAGGATTGTTGATGCTATTGAAAATGCATCAGAAAGAGCACAAAATTTTCAAAATGTTGCATCAGAAAAATACAACACACTTGTAAAGGTAAATTTTGTAATTAAATAGAACCAATTTATTTGATAATATTAATTTATTATTTATTAGAATGTTCATGGAGGAACAGCAACAATAATTCAAGATTTTCGTGAAGCACGTTTACAACCATCTCGACCAGTACCAAAACAATTGATTGAATGGTTCAGATGGTATGAACATTTAACTGGTATTGAAGATGTTGAATTATCAAAACGTCAAGTTATTGATGTACAAGATAAACTTTTTGAATGTCAAGATAAACGTAGAAATTTGACAAATGAATCATGTCAAATTGCTGAAAAGCTTAAAGATATTTATGGTGAACTATTACAAACTCGAAGGGATGATCCAAAGTATGTACAGTTAACAATAACAGAAAATAAGTCATTACAAGAGCAGGGTAAAATAATAACAAATATAAAACTATTAGAAAATGAAGAACGTGATTATTTTACACAACTAGCAACTGCTATTAAAGAATATCATGATAGCCAACAAATAAATGCACAAAAATATAAATATTTATCAATTCTTGCATCAGCAGCAATTGCCATAGTATCATTAGGTGGTTCAATGATTTATAATAATCGTAGAATAACTGATGTTAGAAATGTCATTGCCGATGGACAAATTAAAAATGAAGAATTATTTAAAAATTATTTTGATACATTAGATTCAAGTTTAAAAGAAATATTAGAAAATAATAAAAACATTAATGACTCATCGTCTTTGAAATTAAATGAATCTCAAGATTCAGAAAAAACATTTAGTCAAAATAATGTCAAAACAAATGATATTAATTCAAATTTGTATGAACAAAAAAATTTCATCATTGGTGGTACGGTGCTTGCAATTTGTTATTTAATCAGTCGATTTGTTACTTAGCAATATTGCTTACTGTAAACTGAAAAACAACAAACATGAATGAAAAAAAATGTATATAAAATGTTTAAAAATTCAAGATATTTGTTCAAAAATTAGATATTTTATTTTGTAGACAAAAAAAAAATAAAGAACAATTATAATACTTCTGACTTATTTTATTGTTCGCATTATCATAGTATTTTTTGAATGAAAAAAAAAAAAAAAATTTATATAATATATATCCTAAACTTCAATGACATAGAAAAATCGTTTTTATTTGTACAATCGTTTTTCTATATTAAAGTTTCAAGTAAAAAAATGTTAGACAGATTAAATACAAGAAACAACTTTTTTTTTTTTTTTGTTCAACAATGGAAATAATTTTTTGATTAATTTATTTCCACTTTTTGAATTCCACACCATCTGGAGGTTTGCATGTGATATCTTTTGATTTGACTTCGTCCCAGTTTGTACTTAAAACAGTTCCACCAGATTGTTGCTAATTATCATGAAAAAAGAAAAAAAAAAACGAATTAAAACATGATCTATTTTTATAAAATTAGAATGATAAAATTATCGATATTTTAAAAGTTTTAAAATACTTACAAAAGATTTATTCATTGCTCTTCTAACTTCATCAGATCCAGTACCATAAATTTTCTGGAAAAGTTCATTCAATGCAGCTTCACCTTCTGGTTTTTCTTCAGCTTCTTCTTTTTCAATTTGTTTTTCCATTTTATCCCAATCAATTGGCTTCTTGCTTGAGGTTGGATACTTTGGAGGTTGTTGTTTATTCTCAATAAATTCACGTGGTATTGGTTGAATTTTTTCAGCTACAGTTTGAGCATCACCCTCGAGTGTTGCCCATCTCAAACCATCACGTTTCTTAAGTTTAACTTCAATTTTTGAAGGAACAACACGATAAGAGCATTCATCAGGAACAACATGGTGAGCAAGATCAAGCTCAAGACTGTAGTCACTTCCTGATGGTAATTTTGCAGTAACACTTAGCTAACAAATGAAATATAAATTAGACAAAGTTATAAATAATTTATGAGTCATCAAAAATCCATATAAAATTAAATTTTAAATTATTTTTCCATCAAATAAAAGAAGAATAAAATTAGACTCAAAATAAATATAAATTATACAAATTTACTTACAGTTGTTTCTCCATACTGAACATTGGCTGATTCAGTATTTTTAGCAAGAATTGTTATAACAACATGAGTTTCAGTTTGGTACCAGTCATGCTTAATTTTTGGTGATGGCATCTAAAAAAAATTAATTTAATATTTAATAATAATTAACACACAATTTAATAAGCTATAAATTTTTTTAATTTATTGAGTAGGTTATGTTAAATTGAGTAAAAATTACTTACTTGGTTTTCGATAGTTTGAGTTGTTTCTTCAACATTTGCCATGGTTAATTAATAATTTTTATTTTTAGTTTTTAATAAATAGATTTTTTTTTTTTATACAAAATGGATAATTTAGTTAAATTAAGTATTTTTGGATGATTTAATCAAGGTCGCGTTTTGACAACTAGCCAAGTACAACTAATGGCGGTCAACCACGGTCAACACAAGAATAAGACGTTGAGGAAAATGTGTGGAAAGCACAGGAATGTTACAAAAAAAGGAAGCCTTAATTGGCCTAGATTTTTCTAGCACATTCTATCAGCTGTTTGTTATTTAGTAGATGTCACTATGATTCCCAAACATGGTCATATTGAAATTTAAAAAAAAAAAAAAAAAAAGAATAATGATTCTGTTTTTTTATAACAAAAATTAAATAATAATATTAAACAAATCAAAAAGACAATTAAAATCAATTAAATAACTAAACTAACCATACTTGTTTTATCTGTTTTTAATTTTTTTCTAGTAAAGAATTACATTGGTCATATTTTGTTTGTAAATCAATTACAGTATTAATAATAAATACAGATAAAAATATCATTTTTTATGCTTAAAATTTAATTGTACATTGTTCACAATTATATATTACATGTAGGTATATCACAAATCCAAACACTTGCACACTATAAATATAATCTCAAAGAAAAAAAATAAAGAAAATGATAAATTTGTGACTCTAATTATTGATCATTGACTTAGTAAAATAATGTTGATACTATTTTTATCACAAATATATTTATAAAATTGAGGAATTATTTAATGTAAAAAGTCATTTTTTTGGAATATTATCAAGTCTGTTGATTATAACTATGTTATAAATTGGAAGATGAGTATTTGCTTGTTTGTATTTTGGTCATGTTATTATTTATATAAAATTGTTTTTTAAATAAAAATTTGATCAACTAGTATCTAATAGTTTTTTTTCTCAATAATCTCTTGAGCAATGACTAAAAAAATTATTGCAAAATTCAATTAACATTAAAATACAATCAAAATAAGTTAAAAAAAAAAAAAAAAAAAACTGTTTAAGATTCAAGTCCACGATGTTTGCGTTTGATTCTACTATAAGGACCGATATCCGGATCCATTATAAAATCATAAAGTACTGATGTCCATGAATCATGATGAGGAAGATTATCATAAAATTCAGCTGCTATACGTCTGACCTAAATAAATAAAATTAAACAAAATTATTCTTCAACAATTACTGATAATAATTTTAAAACAATAAATGAACTTTGAAACTAATTAAATATAAATAAATAATAAAAATTATATTTACCTCTGGAAGTCTAGAGCCTGGAACTGCTGGAAAGTCATGATGTTCATTGTGATAGCCAACATTGAATGTTATAAAATTCAATGAGCCATAATAACTGTAAGTTTCATATCCTTTGTTGAACATGTAATGCTCAGATATAAAATGTCCAGCAACTGGATGAAGACCCAGTGCCAATAAAGTTCCAATTAAAAAATAAAATACAACTTTACCTCCTGAAAAAAATAATAAAAAAATATATAAATTATCAAATAACTTACATTAGTTATTTACTAATAACAATGAATATACTTTTAATTACCAAAAAAATACCAAACAAGTCCATCAAAAATTATTTGAACAACAAGATTAATATATTCCCAGGTTGTTGGTGATTTTGGATAGACAATTAATGGTCTAAAAGCATAAAAAAATGGTTGCATAAGAACCCAACAAAATTTTCCAAATGTTGTACAGAATAACTTTGCTTCTATGTAAGTTGGAATATCTGTATCAAGATATTCATCACCTTGGTACTGAAAAAAGATAATTATACAAATTAAATTACAATTAACAAATGTATTATTAAATTTTGTTTATAATAACATACTCTGTGATGTTCCAGATGATACTTTTTAAAACTTATTGCCATTGGTACACCAACTGGTAAATTTGCAAATATTCCAATCAATCTATTTGCCAATGGTCGAGCATGTCCAAATGCAAGATTATGTGAAGCCTCATGAACAGCTAAAATATTTATCAAAAATATATTTATCATTGTCTTCATTCACTCATCAATCTAAATATACTTCTATAAGTTATATGAAATAATCAATAACTTACCCAGAGTTAGTGAATGATTGATGACACCACCAAAACAATATGCTAGAATAATAAGTTCTGGATAACTTAAATTTTTTACTATGAACATTGATGCAAGCTGGACAAACACCATTGCCATAATAATCCATTTTAAATTTTGATCATAACCGAACAGCTTCTTAATTTGTGGATATTTTTCTATAAATAAAATGATTACATAAGACAAATTATATTTTAAAAATTATTTAATAGATAAAATTACCTAAAATTAATTTACGACGTGAAGCATGTGGTTCTTCAGTGTAAACCCATTCAAAGTCATTACGTGATACATGTTGTCCCATTTTTTAAATAATATTATTAATAAACAACAAATTTTTAATAATTTTTTACTTTGATTGTCAAACTTGCTGGCTATTTAATATCAAAGAGAACTTTAAGTTTTAACAACTATCATGACTGAAAATCTTAAAAACTTAAACTTTTTTTTTTTTCTTTTTATCACTCTGTGTTAACTGTGTTGATTGATGTGACAAAAATATTTTTTAATAACTCATAAATATAGGTACATAAATAAAATACAGACACAATAAGAGATTCAAGCTTAGGAAAAAAAAATTAACAGATAAGATTAAATGATTATTTAACTGTAAATTTTTCAATTTGAAAAATTTTATTTATTGATAATTTTAAAGTTTAATACAAAAATTATAATATACAACTATATTACTAATAATAATAATAGTATTTTTTAAAAACAATAAATAAATAATAATAAATAACGAAAATTACGTCACTCCATACAACAAGAATAACAATTCAAAAGAATTTGATGATTTTTAAATAATAACAAATTATACTGGCTACAAAAATTTTATCAACAAACTTTGACAAGTTATGTAAAGGGGTGTGAGGTGATGACTTGGAAGAAATTTATATATTCCCTAACCCAAAAAGTAAAAAAAAAAAATAACATAACAAAAAACAACAACAACAATCAATAAAAAACAGATAAAAGATTCCACGATTTATCGATAAGAAATTAATAACAAAATGACTCTAAATTTATCAAATAAAATTATAATAAAACATCTAAAAAATTATAGAACAATAAATACAACAAAAATTTGTAGAAATTTATCTCCAAATAATGTAATGAATGTCTTTGATAGAAATGTAAAATTACTTCAACGTGAACGTTCAGCAAATAATTCAGATGTTAAAATATATGATTATATTAAAGATGAAATTGGTTACAGACTTGCTGATAGAATATTTGATATTAAACGTGAATTTAAAGTTGGTCTAGATCTTGGATGTGGTCGTGGTCATGTTGCTAAAAATATTATATCTGATAGTATTAAAAAATTAATAATGACTGATATGTCTGAGACATATTTAAATCAAGCAGCTTTACCAGATAACATTGAAATTGAAAAGAGGATAATTGATGAAGAGAATTTTTTATTAGATGAAAATAGTATAGATATTGTTGTAAGTTGTTTGAGTTTACATTGGGTTAATGATCTACCTGGTTGTTTTGAAAAAATAATTAGAGTATTAAAAAATGATGGTGTTTTTATGGCTGCTGTTTTTGGTGGTGATACACTCTACGAGTTGAGGTAAATATTTATTGTATTTATATATAAATACACTAGCTAATTGAATTGTTTTATTTTGCTATTTTAGAAGTTCTTTACAGCTTGCAGAACTAGAAAGAGAAGGTGGAATATCACCTCACATATCACCATTTGCACAAATACGTGATATTGGAAGTTTAATGACAAGAGCTGGTTTTACTATGTTGACTATTGATTGTGATGAAATTGTTGTTGGATTTCCATCAATGTTTGAATTAATGCATGATTTAAAAGGTAATATTATATTTTTTTATAATCTAAAGAAGCAATAACAAATCATGTGTGTTTTATGATGAAGGAATGGCAGAAAATAATGCAGCAAGAAATAGAAAACTACATTTGAAAAGAGAAACAATGATTGCTGCATCAGCAATCTATGATGAACTTTATGGTAAAATAGATGATAAAGATGGTAAAAAATATGTACCAGCAACATTCCAAGTTATTTATATGCTTGGATGGAAACCAGATAAATCACAACCAAAACCATTACAGCGAGGTAGTGGTGATGTGTCATTGAAAGATTTATATAAGTTAAATGAAATAATTAAAGATACTAAAAAAATACAACTCAATGATGATGATAAATGAAAAAATCATTCTGTTTGTTTGTAAATAGAGAAAAAATAAATTTTAATTATATTAAATACATTTTTGTTTTGTCTTTATTCAAACATTTTATATATAAATTTTATTTTATATTTTTTAATATCAAAATTATCTAGAAATTATTTTGTCTTATTTTTTTTCATCACACTGATCTTTGTGTTTGATGACTCCTTTTTCTATTAAATCAGGCACTTCAACAGCTAGCCATGGACCAAGCTTTAATGAAAAAGAAAGTATAATGCTATTTGTTTTATTTTTTATTTCGAAATTGTTATTTATACTTACACCAAGAGCCATTCCATGTGCTATACCAAATTTTGGAACATTTCTTGCCCACAGTGGTTTAAAATGATCACTCAAACAAATTTTACCTCCACGATACATTTTAGCTGTTTTTCCATCAAGTTCTGGAAGTGCAATTTCTGGTGAAGTAACTGGATATGTTACAGGAATCTAAATAACACAAAATTAAATGTTCTTTTTACTATTAATTTCATAGAAAAGGATATTAAATCAAGTTGATAACTTACATCAAATTCAACGTCAAATTCATATTTAAGTAAATTATGAATGTACCAACATTTTCCAAACCACTTGGTGCCTTCTTTGTTAGACTCCAGTCTGAACCAATCATTATCTGATGCCTTGTTACTTTGTACATACTGGAAATTAATTTAACGTTAAATAAATAAATCAATTGATTAATTAATTAAACTTATTTACCTGTATAAGAGTAGTGTATTCTTCTTTGAGTCTTTGTACCCAAAGTTCCTTGTCTCTTGGTCCAGCTTTTGTTTTCAAAAGTGGAATACCACTAAGTGTTTTTTTTGTTGATGCATCAACCATATTTTAAGATTTTAATGAATAAAAACTAGTAGATATTTTAAAAATATAATTGGAATTGTTTTGTTAAAATAATTATTCCAATATGACAGCAAAACAGCTGGTGGAAAATGTCAAATAAAAATAATAATAAAAACAATAATTTGTGTGTTGATAAGATAGACTTTTAGTCTACCAATCGAACAAATACAGTAAGCCATGTTGTTTTATCAGCCAATCAAAATAAATGTTTATAATTCAAGATGGCGATGGCAATTATTTTGTTTATAATATTGGTAAACATGCATAACCGTTTTTTGCAATTGTTTGTAAAAATAAAGCTGTGTACACACATTCAGGTACCGGTTGTTGATGAATGTTGTTATTAAACATAAACAATGAATAAATGAATAGTGTTAATACTCATTTAAACAGTGGTTCATCAATAAAGTTAATAAAATAAAAATATAAAGTGTAAAAAATGTTGGCATTGCCAAAAAGCCCAAGTAAAATGAGCAAAGAAAACTCAGAGTTGTCATTACAAATAAGAAATAATAGAAAAAGAGAACGCCAAGAGCAACGTCGTCTTCTTGAATTACCATCAAAAACAAAAGAATTAACATTATCAAATTTGTCAAATGAAAAATTAGAATTAGCTGTTGAACTTGAAGAAAAAATGCGTGAAATACAAGAACAACAGAGGACAATGTTAAATTTACAAGATAAAATATATTCAAATACACGTTTAACAATGTCAAAAGAAAAATATGAATTGTCTGAAAAATTAGAAAAAAATATGAATGATCTTGAGGATGCACAAAAAAAATTACTTGAATTACATGCAAGATCAAGTGAAGATGCACGTTTAACAACTGCACTAGAATTACAACTTGAAGAAAAAAAAATTAAACTTGAAGCATCATTAAAAGAAAGAGAAAAACTTGAATGTGAATTAGCTAAAATTAAATCAGAAATGAATAGATTAAGGATTGACTTAGATGCTAAAGTTCAAGAACGTCGTGAGTTGGAAAAAACAGTACTTGATATAATAACAAATGCTAAACAAAAATGGGAATTATCAGAAAAACAAAAGCTACAACGTTTAAATAAACACATAGAAAGTCAAACAGTACGTATTACTGAATTATGTACAAGTAACAATGAAATGTCATCGAAATTACAACGTTTGCAATGTGATTTAGAAACAACAACTGCTGAATTACACAAACTACGTACATTTCAAATACAATATAAAGAATCATTAGCTAAAACACGTGAATTACGTAGACAAAGTGTTGCTGGTGTTGAAAATAAACTTGAAGAAATAGCAACAAGAAGTCATAATCAACTTGCTGAAATGCGTATGAAGCTTGAATCTGAAACATTAAAAAATAATGAGCTCGAGAATGAATTAAGAAATGAAAGAGATGGTAATCATTGTAGACTATCAAGAATGACTGTTGCATTGGAACTAGCACAATCAGATTTAAAAGATGTTAAAGAACAATTACGTAGTGCACAATCAATGATACCACCACGTGATGAAGAAATTAATACACTACGTAATCAGTTAAAAGAACGTACAAAACAAGTTGAAGATATTACTAATAAAAATGATATTGTTAAAAATTTAGAGAATGACATTGAAAAATTACGTAAAGAGAATGAAGATATGAAAATTAAATTAAATAAAACAAAAATTAATTTAAATGATACAATGACAAATTTAAAACAAAGTGAAAATATTGCTTTTAATTTAGAAAAAAGTGCATTAGATAAAGTTAAACTTCAAGCTAAATTACAAGAATCACAAGAGAAAGAAGATGATCAATTACGTAAAGTTGAAGAACTTGAAGAGCTACTTAATAATTTACGGCAAAGTGTTACTAAATTAGAAGCTGAAAATGCAAGATTAAAAAATAATACTAATAAAAAATCATTATCATCATCATCATCATCAACAACAACAACAACACAACAACAACAACAACTAACAAATGATGAAAAAAAAATGTATGATCAACAAATTGAACGTTTAGAAAAACGTTTAGAATTATCACGTGATAAATTAAATACTGAAAAGGATACATTGATAAAAATTAAGTCTGATTTACGACAAAAAGATATTGAATTAAAAAGTGCAAATGTTGACAAAAGAATTGCTGAACGTAATGAAAAATCATCAAAAGATAAAATTGAGCAATTGGAAAAAGAAAAAAACGAATTACTTGAAAAGTTGAATAAAAAACAAGAAGAAATTGATAATAAATCTAAAAAAATATCAGATGAACTTGATAAAGCTAAAACATCTTTAGCTGATATTACAAAACAATCATCAAGAAATCGTTTACAAGCTGATTCAGCACAACGTGCATTAACACAAGCTAATGAACAAATTCAACAACTACAAACATCAAGTTCAAATTTAAGAAGAGAACTTGATGCTGCAAGAAAAGAAAAACAAACAAACCAAGACCGTGTATTATCATTAAAAAATGAAAATAAACGTTTCATAAAT
Organism: Aphidius colemani; assembly: GCA_030523065.1. Classification (NCBI taxonomy): domain Eukaryota; kingdom Metazoa; phylum Arthropoda; class Insecta; order Hymenoptera; family Braconidae; genus Aphidius; species Aphidius colemani. The sequence goes on from JAPYYR010000680.1 coordinate 19,908, forward strand.
GACATTACAAAATTAAATGAATTAAAAAACACTTTAGAATGTAAAATTGATGATTTGGAAAGAAAACTAAAAGAAGTTGAATTGAATAATGAAGTATTAAAAGAAACATGTGTTGTATTAGAAGAACAATTGACTGATTATGAAAGATTAACATCTGATCATGAGACACGTGAAAATACTCTTGTACAAGAAAAAATGAGACTGCAAAAAGACATTGATGATGTTGAAAAAAAATTACGTGAATCTAAAATTGGACAAAATGAAGAAAAAACACAACGTCTTATTGCTGAACGTAAAGTTGAAAAGCTAGAATCAGATAAAATTGATGTTGAAAATGAAAGAGATCATTTACGTCAACAAAATAATGAGTATAAAGAAAAAGTACAAGATTTATCAAATCAATTATCAAACACAACAATGAAAGTACATGACATGGAATGTGATTTGTTACATCTTGAACGTGCACTTGAACATGCTGAAACTGATGCAATACAAGTTAAAGAAGAAAGTTCAGTATATTTAACACGTTTACATCAATTGAAAGATTACAATGAAGAATTATCAAATGATTTAAAATTATCAATTGAACAAGGACAAGAATTACGTTCACGTATTGCTGAATTAGAATCAGTACTAGAAGAAATGAGACAATTTTATTCTGAGCATGAATTTAAAAATGAGGGTACAAGACAACAACAAACAAAATTAATTGATTATTTACAATTAAAATTAGAAGAACAATCAAAGAAGAAAAAAAACTTTTGTGATAAAATATTTAAATCAAAACAAAAAGAACAATTACCACCTTTAATGCAATTGAATGGCTCAAGTATGCCTGTTGGTTATCGTGAATTAGAGAATCAATTATCACGTGAAAGAGCTAAAGTTAAAAAATTAACTGAACAATTATTAGATTTAAAAGCAACAATTGCATCAACCGTACCAACATCACCAACTAAAAAAACAACATCAACAAATAGTCCTAAAAAAACTGTTAATAATAAAAATGAAGAAAATTCACAGGATACAATTATCCATGCTAATTCAGCATCAATAAAAAGATCAAGCCATAATATACATCATAAATTTAATGTTGAAAAATTATTATCAAAAAGTGGCAAATGTGCTGTATGTAATGAAACAATACCATTTAGTAAACAAGTATCAGTATGTTTATATTGTCAATTAATGACACATTGTAAATGCTCATCAAAAGCTGAAGCAAATTGTGGCTTACCTGGTGGTTTTATTGAACATCTTAAACAAACTTGGCGTAATTCAGATGAAAGTATATCAACATTAAGTGGTTCTGTACAAACATTAACCATTGATGAACCAGATTATACAACATTTAATGATGACGATGATGAAGATGATGATATTTTTGTTGATAATAAAAAAGCCAATAAAAATAATAAAATTACAATGAAAAGTTGGGTTAAAGTTACTGGTAGTGGTAAAACATTATGGGATACAAAATATTTACGTCTTGAAGATGGTTACTTATGTGTTTATGAACATGAACCATTAAAAAATATGTCACCAATAAAGAAAATTAATTTAACTGGTAAATCTGGTTTTTCAATACGTGATACAATTGACCAGACGGATATACCTGGTACAGCAAAATCAGATTTAGAATTTATATTTAGAGTTGAAGAAGGCTCACGTCCATGTTGGTCATCACCACCACGTCTTGATATTATGGCATTGAGCCAAATTGATAAAAAATCATGGCTAAATGCATTAAAATCAATAAAAACATCAGCATCATGCTTAGCTAAAAATTCAATGTCATCATCAGTATTAAAATTAGAAAAAAATCGTTTAGATGTCAATTGCGTTGTTGAACTTAAAAAAGAAGGTGTACTTCTTATTTGTGCACAAGAGGGTCTTTATTCATTTCGTCCAGCACACAGTAAAAATTTAACAGCAATACGTGGTGTTAAACAAGTTAATCCCTTAACATTACATGAAAATATTGGTTTAGCAATTATGATAGCTGGTGAAGACCGTAAATTAGTATCATGTGATTTACGACAATTAAAAAGTAATGCAATGGCTGCCGATTGCTCAAGACCAGCAATATCACCAAAAAATATATTAAATGGTTCGGAAAATTGTCATTTTTATCAACTACAAAATAATTTACTTTGTGCTGCAACACAGTCATCAATTATCCTATTAAAATGGCAAGCAAATGATGAATATGATGAATTTATTCCTATTAGAGAATTTGAAACTAATGAACCATGTAGTTGTGCTATTTTTACAAACAACACATTAATTGTTGGTTGTCAAAAATTTTATCAAATTAATCTCAACAATTATATCGCTAAAGATCTTCCAGAGTGTGATGATAGCTCAGATAGAATTGCATTAGCTGGTCTTGCTGGAGTTGGTCTATTTCCACTGGCTGTATTGAGTGTTGGAAAATTGAGTTGTGGAAAAATGGAAATTTTACTTTGCTATAATGAATTGGGAGTTTTTGTTGATGAAAACGGACACAGAACCAGAGCTGTAGATCCAGTTTGGAGTAATTTTCCATTTTCATTCGGTACGTTATCGTTTATTTTAATTAATTTGTTTATTTTAAATAATGCCTTTGACAAATGTCTTTTAGGCTTATTATATTTTGTTTTTTCTTTAAAAGTCATATAAAATCATTTTTTTCTTTTATTTTTTTATATAGCTTTTCGCAGTCCGTACCTGTTTATTGTTCATTATGCAACAGTTGAAGTAATTGAATTAACTCCAGATGTATATAAAGATAAATCAAAAACTCCCGAAAAAACATTGATTGACTTTAATAATCCACGATATCTTGGACTTGCTGGAACTCGTGGAATTTATGTTTCTAATGTTACTTCAACATTGGACATTCGAAAAATTGATGGAGCTGCTTCTATTATGTCTAGAATGGCAGACAGTGTAGATTCTTTATGTGACAACGATGAAAGCAGTTCTGAGTGGAGTTTTTCTCAAAGCCTTGTTGAAGCTCTTGATAATCCCGGTAAAAAAGTTCATTTTGAAGAATCATCCAATCCAAGACTTTAAGTATTTATAATTATAATAATAATTATCAATTTTATTTAATAATTCTTATTTTTTTTTTTTTCTTCGCATAATATTTGATCACGTATTTTTTTTTTGTTGCTTCTTTAAAATAACGAATTTTTTGTATAATTAAACATATTCATTTAGTTAAATTTGTTTTATTTTTATCGAACCAAGTACAAAATTTAAATTTAATTTAACAAAACGGCAATAGAAAAAAAACAACTGATCAAATAAAAAAATATTTTTCATAATAATTTGTTTATATTTAAGAAAAAAAAAATAAAAAGAAAAAAAAATAAAAAAAAAAACAGTAACAATTTAGTATTTATTAAACAATTAAAAAAAAAAAAATGTATTACTTTGTTTGCGTGTGTCTGTGTGCTTGAATTTTAGGTCTTTCTCCAGTCATAATTCTTTTTCATTTTTTGTTTTTCTGTTTAATCAGTTGCCCTTAAAAAGGCATATGTACGTATGATAAAATACTCTTAGTAGTAAAAATGATAAGTAGTTCATAAGAGTTTTCAGTTAAACTATTACAATTGTTTATAATTCATGCTTAATTTCTTATAATATATTTTTATAACATAACTGCGTTTTTTTAGATAAAAAGAAATTGTTTTTTTCTTTTTCGACAATAATTATAACTTAAGAAACAAAAATATCCTGTATTATTATGATATAAATAAAATTCCAAATATTTTGAAACTTTGTATTTATAATTTTCTTATTATCATTTTTTAAAATAAACAAACAATAATACTTTTAATTTTACAATGAATTATTTATTGGTTTAATTGTTTTATTTGAAAATATGATTAGTTTAATGATATAAAAAAGAAAACAATAAGATCAATGGATTTGTCTTAAAGTGTTGTCAACAACATTGATGGAGACGGGGAGTATTAATTCCATGAATTCCCGATTTGATCGATGTATTTAGATTAAAACAATATCCGGTAACCCATGACACTGAAATGAATATTACTTGAATATTCTCACATTGATTTTTGAAACTAATATTTGATGGAACTTGTTCGAAATAATATACATAGTAATCTTGGGACTTATTTAATTTCTAAAACTAAACATTCATGAATTTTTTGAACCGAAAATACACAAAAATTTCTATGAATATAAATTTACTCATTTTTTATTTGTATAATAATGATATATTATTTTTATGGAATGATTAAAAGAGTTTACTTGATTAATTTCAGACCAATAAATTTATGAATGACACTGTTATTTATGACAAAATATATGCCGAGACGATTAGTCACGAAATCGCCTAATGAGAATTATGAAAATTCTATGATAATATATATGCAAATCTAATGACTTCCCGAAATTAAAATTAGAGAATAAAAATTTTTGCAATCATGATTGCAAATCATTGTATCTCATGTAATAATATGAAATAAAACTATTCTGACGGATATCATTACGTTTGTCTAGAATAACAACAATGTCACCTCAATTCTTACTTTATAAATAAGTATTGCCTTTACCAGTTTTGAATTCAATAAATGTATTTAAATTCAAAACAATATCCGATAACCCATGACATCAGAATGCATTCTAAGTATTAATTTGAATATTTTTTAATCAACTCCTAAAAATATTATTACGTATGGCTCGATGTAAATGATACATTGTTAGCTTTTGACAAAATTTGTCATCTAACTATCATCTCATTCATTAGTTTTTGTCTTTTAATTTACAAAGATCTTATAACTGAGTTGACTCGTTTTATTTATTCATTTATTTTTTTAATAAACTTTACCATTTTTATTGTTATTATTTCATGATTAGCTAATAAAAGAAATTTAAGAATAAGACGTGTTATTGTTTCTGAAGTTTTTTACATAATACAACGATGTTTGAATTATTTTTTGGGTCATTATAACTATTGAATAATGTTTCATCAATTATGACTAATGAATGATAATACTTTTTATGAAAAAAGTCTGTAATAGCCCAAATTTGAAAGTGGAATTGTAATAAGTATCGATAATATATGTAAAAAAATTTCTCAAAGAAAAAGATATGATTGTTCACAGAAAAAAAAATTTTAATGAATATACTCATATTAAAACAGTATGTCAGTAGTAGAAATAGAGTTTATATCGGTCAATATGAAAATACATTGAATTCATACGTTGCATGGAAATTACCCACATTGTGTAATATGGCACAATCTAAAATTTGACTAATGCTTATGAAATATCAACGAGATGAACTTTGATCTACATTATTAATTTGGAGTTCGATCCTATTTAAAATACTTTGACAAAGTATTTGATTTTCCAACTTCAATCTGACCTAATCAGGTGATTATTTATGAAATTAAAAGTGGGAGCAATCATTATAAAATATCGAACAATAACAAGAAACGTTTCATAACTGTCTCATTGTTAATATTGAGATTAACTATTGTCTAAAATAGCCGATGTAATTTATTTTTTGTTTTGTTTTTTTTTTTAATTATAACAACGAAAAATAAAATTAAAAATTATTCTTTCATGTTGGTTCAAGTTAAATAAAAATATAATTAATTTGAAAATAAAGTTATCTTAAATCCTCATTAGGATTATCAAAGTGAAATATATTCGGAAAAAAATAATACAAAATGGCAAAAAGTGGCGAAAAAAATATGATGTTTGATCCATGCAGTCAGCAAATGATTGATTCTGGTGAAGAAATTGTTGTTTCTGGAATTTCTGGAAGATTTCCAGATTCAGAAAATATGAAAAAGTTACAAGAAAATTTAATGAATAAGGTGGATTTAATAAATGACGATGATCGACGCTGGAAACTCGGTTAGTAGAACTTTTACACAAATTTTTCTGTAATAAAGATATAAAGAATGTATAATGAAATTGATGATAAGATCTGAATGATTTGTGGAAGTATTAATACGTCTCCAGCATTGTAGATTTTTTTTCTTGATTGAATAAAGATATTTCACGATTTTTGGATTGTGATTTTAGATCATCCAGATATTCCTCAAAGAGCTGGAAAAATCAGTGATCTTGATAAATTTGATGCATCATTCTTCGGAGTTCACTTCAAGCTTGCAACTTCAATGGATCCGTCGTGCAGAATATTGATGGAACAAACATATGGTGCAGTAATAGATGCAGGAGTTAATCCTCGTTCACTGAGAAATACTGATACTGGAGTTTTTATTGGTGCCTGTTTTTCGGAATCCGAAAAAACTTGGTTTTATGATAAAATTCAGGTATAAATAGTAAATTTGCAATATATGTAATCATAAATTTTAAAAACATATCTATTATATAAACTTTCAACTAGGCGGATGGATTTGGTATGGTAGGTTGCAGCAAAGCAATGTTAGCAAATAGACTATCGTATTGGCTTGGAGTAACTGGCCCAAGTTATACAATTGATACTGCCTGTAGTTCAAGTCTTTTTGCCATGGAACAAGCTTACAGAGCAATTCGAAATGGTCAATGTGAGGCAGCCATAGTTGGTGGATGCAATCTTTGCCTTTTGCCTGCTACAACTCTACAGTTTTCACGATTGGGTTTGCATTTTTTCCTTGGAACTTTTTACTAAATAACTATCGAAAATAACAAATAAAAGATATAGACATAAATATTTAACAGGTGTTTTATCTCCTGATGGTCGATGCAAAACTTTTGACCAATCTGCAAATGGATATGTACGAAGTGAAACCATTAGTGTTGCTTATCTTCAAAAAGCAAAAAATGCTAAACGCATTTATGCAACGATTATTCATGGTAAAACTAATTGTGATGGATTTAAAGAACAAGGAATCACTTTTCCATCAAGTGTAATGCAGACTACGCTTCTTCGGAAATTTTATAAAGAATGCAAAGTACCACCACAGTCAATTGCATACGTCGAAGCTCATGGAACCGGGACATCTGCTGGTGATCCTGTAGAAGTTAATGCGATTGATACTATTTTTTGTCCAGGTAGAACGGAACCTTTACGAATTGGTTCTGTTAAGTCGAATCTTGGACATTCAGAGGCATCAAGTGGAATGTGTTCACTTGCAAAAGTTATCATTGCTTTTGAATCTGGAAAAATCCCTCCAAACTTGAATTTTAAAAATCCTAGAAAAGATATTGGAGCTCTTATGGAAGGCAGAGTTCGCGTTATAACTGAACCAGAGCCATGGAAATGTGGCCTTACTGCAGTGAGTTCTTTTGGATTTGGGGGAGCTAATGCTCATCTTTTGCTCAAACCAAACGATAAAATAAAGATCAATGGTGGAGAACCAAAAGACGATCTACCAAGACTTGTGGTAGTTTCAGGAAGAACTGAAGAATCTATCAATTGTCTATTGTCTGACGTAAGTAAAAGTATTTGATATTTGGTTGTAGTAACTTGGATTTAGGAATAATTTACTTTACTCTTAAGGTTGAAAATCGCCCCATAGATGTAGAATATGTGAGACTTCTTCATGATATTTATATGCAAGAAGATCCAGGTCATTTGTATCGTGGCTTTACAATATTGAATAACAAAGATCCTGAGAAAAAAATAAGAAAAATTGAACACTATCCTGGTGCTAGACGACCTGTTTGGTTTGTCTTCTCAGGTATGGGATCACAATGGCCATCAATGGGTGCTGCTTTTTTACGCTTTCCAGTCTTTGCTGAAGCTATTCGCAAATGCGATGCCATCCTAAAACCAAAAAAAATTGATATTTATAATATTCTAACGAATCCTGACAAATCGACATTCGACAATATTCTCAATTCTTTTGTTGGAATTGCTGCAGTACAAATTGGGATCGTTGATATGCTTCATTTGCTAGGAATTGTACCAGATAACATTATTGGTCATTCAGTTGGAGAACTGGGCTGTGCATATGCAGACGGCTGCTTCACAGCAGAACAAATGGTTTTAGCTGCATACTCAAGAGGTCTTGCTTCTCTTGAAACAGACACAATTCGTGGATCAATGGCAGCTGTTGGATTAGGTATAATTGGAGTGAGGTTCATGTATTTACTATAGTCGGTTGTTTGAGAATTAATTAAAATATTTTCTTCTAATCTTCAAGGCTATCGGAAAGTGAAGGATCTTTGTCCACCGGATATTGAAGTTGCATGTCACAATAGTTCAGAAAGCTCGACAATCTCAGGTCCAGCCGATTCAATGAAGGCTTTTGTTGCTAAACTTACTGCTCAGAAAATATTTGCCAGAGAAGTTCCTTGCAGTAACATTGCTTATCATAGTCGCTACATTGCTGAAGCTGGTCCAAGGTTATTACGTTACCTTAAGCAAGTGATTCCAGAACCCAAAGCTCGTAGTCCTAAATGGCTTAGTACTTCTGTACCAAGAAGCCAATGGTCCACTTCAGCTGCTCGATTATCTTCTGCAGAATATCATACCAATAATCTTTTGGGTGCTGTGTTATTTGAAGAAACCTCTGCTTTAATTCCTAAAGATGCAGTTACAATTGAAATTGCACCTCATGGGCTTCTTCAAGCAATTTTACGAAGATCTCTTGATCCAGGTGTTACAAATATTGCTTTGACACAAAGAGGTCATGCAGAT
>JAPYYR010000681.1:0-22925 GCA_030523065.1 Aphidius colemani
AATTTAATAAAATAAAATTAAATTGGAAATGATAATAACAGCGAGTCATTACAATACGATGACTAATTAATTGATTTTTAAATAAATTAATTTTCAATTTATCCAAAATTTATGGATAATATAGTAAATTTAGGTTTGGGTTGGCTTATGGCTTTTTCTACCATCACCAAGCTAAATGATGTTTATTTATTATTTTTTTTCGAGAGGAAATTATCAACAAGAATATTTTATTTTCGGATTTTTCAATCGGGGAATTCCTGTATTTTAATCATGCTAATTAATACGTGAATTATTTTTTTTTTAATTTTAAAAATTGAACGTTAAAATTTGTGCAGATTCCATTGGGAAAGAAAAAATTCCATCCTCGGAACTAGTCAAGCTGATATCATTTACATCAAGGACATTATCGTTATATACTTGGTGGTATATTTCCATATCGAGGTCTCACCAAAGTTTTTGAGGTAAATTATTAATTTTTATCAAACAAACTAATCCAACAATAATATATTTCTTTACACTTTTATTTTATATTTTTTTAGGTCAAACAAAAGTAAAATTTTTTCTGGTTAAAATTAAAAATTCATGTTTATGATGATACTGAGTTATCATAAATTCTTCCCAAACCAACATTAATATGATTTCCAAAGTTTTTTATTTTAAAATCCATACAGTGTCACAGGAAATTGTCATACTACGTATACGTTTTATAAAAAAAAAAATTTCATAATTCAATTTAAAAATATTTCATCATTTATTTTTTAGCATTATAATATTTAAATAGTATTTTGCAATTTTTCATAAATAATTATCTATGATATTTATCATTAAGATTTATTGTTAAATAAAAACCAGTGCCATAGATTGAAGGAAATTGAAAAAGTAATTATTCAAATGAATCATTGCTTATTTACAATTTATTTGTTTTTTTTTTTTTTTTCTTTGTATAAAAGTATTTAAAAAATATCAAATAAAGTCGCTTTTTATATATAAATAATTTCATATTTGTTTTATTATCAGCAAATTGTATATGGACTGAGTATAAAACATGTCAATAATCATTAATTTTATATTCACATGATTTCACTGTATGATTAAAATTATCCTACCTAGAAGATACAACTTTTATGTATTCCCATAAGTTTTGAAATTCTATATCAAACTATTTTCATTAGTTCATCTTTGTCAGTGTAAAAATGCGAAAAGTATGTTAACCGTCAATTTTAATTATCCATCAATTACTCAATGAAAACTAAAACAAAATGAAAAAAAAAATATATAAAATTTTTAATAAAATAAATAATTAATCAATTTTTTAATTTGTATTTTAAAAATTATTAATCAAGTTTCAATACAAAACAAACAACACAAATCATTAATAATATTTTTACTATTTATAAAAATTAAAAAAAAGAAAAAATACTTGACGGAATTTTTGTTGCAAGTAATACATAAATATTAAAAATATAAATAATTTACGGTAAATACATTGGACATTGTTGCAATATAAAATTTATAATTTATTTATATTTCGTTTTTTGTTTTACTGATTTAGATTTTAGTGTGTTAAAATCGTGCAGGGTCAAAAGTACAAAAATCAACGAAGAATTGAAACAAAGTTTCAAGTACGATGAACTTAAATATAAAAATAATAATAATAATTGTAAAAAGTTTCAATAGTTATGTTGAATTTACCATGACTGTATACTCATCACTCGGACAAAATATAAAATTGAATAAAAAAACTTTTTAAAATAAATCTAAAATAAATTGGGGATCATGCGCTTTTTCAAATCCTCGAACGGATTGCTAATCTACTTTTATAAAATTTTTTCTCTTCTCTTAATTCAATTGCACTGAAAGATTCAACTATATTTGATTAATTTTTTTTCCTTTAAATTAGAAATCTCTTACATCTTGAAATAATATATAAGAAAAAATATTTACAACAGGTGTTTTTTATATCCAGTAAATTTATGGTAGTTTAGAAAGAAAAACAATTTATATTGTTTTTGTACAAATTTAATTCAAGTGTTGACAATATAAATCAAAGACTTTTGTCAATAAAATTATTCCATATATTTTACATTCGTTTTTTTTTTTTATTTCTTTTATTTCTGTGTAACAGAGCATTTTGATGATGAGATTCCTCCACTTGTAAACAGAACATTTTCAATTATACACGTAAAAGTTGAGGGAAATATAAAATCGATATGGGAAAACTCTATATATTTCCCCTTTCGACTTGAATATATACTTTGAATGGGAAATATATAAATGAAATATCAGCCTCTCAGTTTGATATAAATATGCTCTTGATTTTTATTATATTTTTGATCTTGATATCACACAGACGTATATGCAATGAGAATGTAATTCAGCTGAAGCATCATATTTTATATCATAATGATAATATAAAACTCATTTGAAAAACTGTCAACAGATATTCGAAAAATATCGAGTTTTCTTGATCGTCTATATAAAAATTAATAGACCAGCAAATAATTATGTTAGAATTTCAATTTGTATCCAAAATTTGTGATGGTTTTATGGAGCATAAAAAAATTTGTTCATCAATAAAATTGATGAGATAATGTTTCCAATGGTATTTCGAATACTAAATAAAAACAAGTTAAATCTTTAAATTTTTTATACTGAAATTGATTAATATGAAATCTTAAAAAGATAATCAATGATGATAATCAATTGAATAAATAAAATAAATAAAAATTTAATAAAATACATTTAAAAGATGAAAATATTAATAAAAATTAAATTGAAAATGATAATAACAGCGAGTCATTACAATACGATGACTAATTAATTAATTTTTAAATAAATTAAATTTTAATTTATCCAAAATTCATGGATAATAGTAAATTTGCAAAGAAAAAAATAAATAAATTTTTAAATGGAATTTTACTTATCGTGCTGATCATACTCTTGTCATAATTATTTTTCGACAAATTTTAAATATCACATGGCTTTTTATATCCTCACCAAACTAAATGATGTTTATATATTTTTTTTTGGAGGAAATAATTAACCAGGATGTTTTATTTTTAGATAATTTAAGCAGAATATTTTAAGCTTGACCTTTACCATGATAGCTCCTCAATTACTGATCTAAAAATGAACAAGCTATGAATATTTTGCATAGATTATTACAGTTGATTTACAAAGTACAATTAAATTACGATGATCTGTGAATATTACAATAACTGCAACGTCTGATGCCTAAATTGACATTGACGAGTAGCGATCAACTGACATTGCAATCAATCAATAAACAGCTTTTTTTTAATTTCATTGATAAATCATATGAATTATATATAAATTTAATCAAAGCTGGTGTCTCAAGTTTCGTAAATAAAAAAATAAATCAAATAAAACCTTCCAAAATAAAAAAAAAAATTTATACTTATCTTAACTTTGAAAAAAAGTTCCAAATTGTTATACTATTAAATAGAAGAAAAATTTTGTTTGGAAAGCTCGAAAAGAATAAGGGTGAAACACATGTGATTGCTTTACCCCTATATTTAATCTTATCAGCGCATTTTGTCTGAAAAAAAAATTAACTCAACGAAAATACCTGGGAATCTTTTTTATTTATTTATTTATTTTTTTTTGATACTTACTACAAAAATATTTTCATCATAACTATAATTTCGGAGAGTAATTTCCATTCAAGAATCAAAGTTAATTCTACACGTTTCCTGTGAGTCTTTTAGAGTTCCTTGATTTTACCAAAAAAAAATAAATAAAATACACAACTTGGAGAAAAAAATATCACATAATTAATCTATTTTTTTATATGCAAAGTAGATAAATTTGTCAAACACGACATCAGTTTATTCGCCGGCGCAGACAAACTCAACCCCACTATTTTACAAAACCTTGCAAACTTGCTTGACCGTTCTGATCATTTTCAGTCGACTCTCGTATTTACACAGTGATTGTTCCTCATAAAATCAAAATTGAAATCAAATTTAAACAATCGAAATCCCAGTATCGAAATAGAGAATCCAAAAAATATGTAAAACAATGTAAACAAACAGCCCTTTAAATTAAAGAAGAAAACAAAATTTAATCAAATTTTCTTTTGTTCATTTAAAAATACAAATAACAATTGTTATTATAATTTAAAAAAAAAAAAAAAAACAAAAAGTTAATTATTAAGCCTAATAAATGAAAAGTAAAAAAAAAAGAAAAAAAATCGTTGGGTGGAAATGTCACAAAATCATTGTAAAAAAAGTGAATTGTAAATGAAAAAAAAAATGGAATCAACAACTGAATATTGGAATACAACAAAAAATAGTTATTTTTCATCAACGCAAATAATTGCAGAAATAAATGTCGAACGTTTAATTGGACCACGAAGAGATTCTCTGTACATTGTACTACCAATAACGATAATATATTTATCAATATTTTTAACTGGTATTATTGGCAATGTCAGCACGTGTATTGTCATATCACGCAACAAGTCAATGCACACGGCAACAAATTATTATCTATTTAGTCTTGCAATATCTGATTTGTTATTATTAATTGCTGGATTACCAGTTGAAATATACTCAGTGTGGTCAAAATATCCATATATATTTGGTGAATATTTTTGTATATTGCGCGGTTTATTTGCTGAATGTTCAACATACGCAAGTGTCTTAACAATAACAGCATTTACTGTTGAACGTTATTTTGCAATATGTCATCCATTTTTATCTCATACAATGTCAAAACTATCACGTGCTATTAAATTAATATTAATAATATGGTGTATTGCATTAACTTTTTCGATACCACAAGCATTACAATTTGGCATTGTACAACATCAAAAAATACATCCAGATTTTATAATTTGCACATTAAAAACAATATTCATCAAACATTCATTTGAATTATCAACATTATTATTTTTTATAATACCCATGACTGTTATAACAGTATTGTATATTATGATTGGTTTAAAATTAAGAAAATCCAATATAATGAAGAATAATAATGTGCGTAGTCAAAGAGGTGGTAGTAATAATCAATTTCATAAAGAAAATAAATACAGAGGAAGATCATCAAGAAGAGTTTTAAAAATGCTTGGTAAGTATTTTTTGATATTTATAATAAATTATATATAAAATTTTACAAATTTTAATTAATTATTTTTTAAAATTTGTTTATTAAATGTTATTTTTAGTGAAGCAAATATAAGAAGGTTTTTTTGTTTGGTCATGTTTTTACAGTTATAAAAAATTACTTTTCGTTTTTTATTATTTTTTATTTTATATTTTAGATCGTCTTGATTTGATTGTGACTGACTTAATTATTCTAATTAAAAATAAGAAAATAATTGAGACGAAAAATAATAACCCTATTGCCAGTTGTTAAAGAAATATTTAAAAAAGTATTTTGTCGAGTTGGATATGTTGATGGATAATCGATTTTACCTTAATATACATAAACAGTTGTTGTATAGGCATGAAAATAAAAACTCATTGGTTAAATATTTTTTGAAATTAAATACCTAAATAATTATTTAAAATATATAGTTTATGTATTAACAACTCAATCAAATAAATGCGGTCATGTTCTCATTAACCTCTAGACTTGTTTCGGTTATCCAAGGTTCATTTTACCAAATAAAGAACTTTAAATACATTTTAAATACATTTTAAATACATCTCAATATCATTAACAAATAATTATTATTGTAAATAAATTAAAAACATTATAATAAATCTACAATTCATGAAAATATTCTTGAATATAATTTTAACAATTTATTCTTTTATTTTTAGCCAAAAAAAAAATTTAAACAGTTTAACATTTAAATAATAAAAATAGAATATTTAATTTTTTCTTTTATAAATAAAAATACATTCATCCTTTTGCTGTAATGGAAAAGTACATTTCATAATAATATCTAGAAAATATTAATTTAAATTTAATTGAATAAAGCTGATTAATGATTAATAAAAAAAATCAACAAATAAAATTGTGTAATGTAAAAAGTCAATCACAATATTTCAATGATATTTAAATTTTCCATTATATTTTTTAAAGTTTTTTTTGTTATAAATAATTCATGTCATGAAAGTTAAATGGAAAAAAAATTGTATCAATAAATTATGTCCTACATAATAACCAGTGTTTATTAAAAGGGCCAAAGTAAATGACCCAAAGAAAAAATAAAAGAAATTCAAACAAATAAATTCTTTTATAAAAACAAAAATTGTGTGAAAAGGTGGAGGACGAAGGATCGATTACTTCAAGCTTTTAGTCTAAAAAAAAATCAGGAAATGTTTTTATTATTTTATTTTTTTTCTTCTACTAAATCTTTGCCAAACACTTGATGTTTTATTTTCGTATATTTTATATCATGTTAATTGGATAAGTGTCTATTGACAGAACCACTTGATGACAGTATTGAATGTCATATTTCCTCAAAGGAAAAAAAATCATTAGAATATTTAAAAACTAGTATTTAAAATTTATTAGAAATATATATTTGTTATTTTTACTAGATAAAAAATGTATTAGAAAAAAATAATATTATAATAATAATAGAAATGAAAATAGCCACTTGTTATAGTTGAAAAAGAAAAAAAACGAAATTTGAAATTTAAATTTTTCAAAGTGAATGCATTTATTTACAATGAGCTAAATATGATTCAATGAACAATGAATTAACTGTTTGCAATGGAAATGTTTAATTTCAGTTTGTTCATTCATAAATTTGACATGTAATTATTAACTGAAATATCACAATGAACTTTAAAACAATCATTACAATATTAAAGAAGCTTAAAACTCATTTTATCATAAACAATATAATTTTATTATTTATTCAAACGATTTATGACGTGTTTAATCAATAATTGTCATTTTTTTATTTATTTATTAATATAAAATATAATTAATATTCTTGAACTTTAACTTTATATGAAAATAAAAAATTATTGACTTAAAAATTTTTTATATTTAAAGAAATTAAAATTTTTTAAAACATGACAGTTTGATTGCCGGATGGAATACACGTTCTTCAATAACATGATGTTGTTTTTTTTTTATTTTATTTTTTTTACTTTGTTTTGAAATTACAAGCTGTGTAATCAGACAAGATAACAACAATTATTCTTCTTTTTTTTTTATTAAATTATTGGGAATTTTTAACAGCATTAAATACTCGATATTCAATGGTACATCAAGGACATAGTGCCATACTGATAATTTATTTATTTATAGACTTGATGAAAGCAGTGGATTATCTAAGCGACATTTTTTAATTTACCATATTATTTATTTTATTTTTTTTTTTATTATTTTTTAACGCAGTAGAAATGACTTTAACTTAACTATTTTTTATACATTTTTGGTAGAAATATTTCTCTGGATTTCTTTCTATAATTATTAGAAAAAAATCTAGAGAAAATTATTTTTACTATTTGAAATTCGGTGTAATTTATAGATATAATTTGAAATTTTGAAAAACTCAAGGTGACTTGATTTTTATTTCGCATGTTTATAAATTATCTGTGATATTTTGAAAATAATAAAACAAAAATTTCATTAAATTAAACCTTATAAATTACAATATATATACATACGTGAGTGGTTTTTCATATTTACCAGAAAAAACTTTTTGGGAAACACGTTTCATAAGAAAAATTATTACTTTTATTTTTTTTTATTTTATTTGTGGTTTATATATACAAGCATAAGAGTCACTGACTGATGGGAAGTATAAAAACGATCGTGAAAGATAATGGCACTATCCTCGAAAAGATATCATTAGCGCACCTTTTATTTTTATATATTTATTTTCTTTTTTTTTTTTCAATATGATATTTTATTTTTCCTGTATTATTTTCAACATTTTTTAATTAGGTTTTTAACAACTACATCATTACATTTGTTCGCTGCAACAAATTTCATAGATAAAACTCAAATTAAATTTCTAAGCAACAGATGCTCACGGTAAAACGATAATAGTCGTATTTTTAATCAATAAAGCCATACGCTTCTCAGTTCTTTAAGTGTTTTTTTATTTTTTTTTCAATGTGATGCAACAACTGTTTCATCAAATAAACCCAATATAAATAAATATATAGATCCGGAATTAAGTGCAAACGAAAATTGCCAATACAAAACTCAAAAAAATCACAATACGACCTTTTTAAAATTCAATTTTAACCAAATTGCATCTAAATGACATCTAATTGGTATACTTTTATCTTTTTGTAATTAAATTTAAGATGAAAATATTCACAAATATTTGCATTCCATGGAAAAAAAGACCATAAATAAATCAAAAAAATTACTATAAATAAACAAACATGCAAAAAAACTGGGAAAACTGGTTAAAACAGAGCAAAAAAAAATTAATAACGGATGTTAAAAAATTTTTTTTCAAACCCACAAATCTTTTCAAGGTTGTCATGAACGACATTTTTAGTAAAAATAAAAAAAAATCCAAAATGAGAAATAAATAAAAATTTAAAAAAAAAAAACATTTGCAAGTGGAAAATTTATTTAAAAAAAAAAAAAAAATTACACGGCACTTTGAGTTATTTTAAAATATATATAAAACAAAATGATAAATTTTAAATTTTGTTTTTAAAAAAAAAATTATAAAAACCATTTCAGTGTGAATGATTGAATAATAATTTTTTGCATTTAAAATTTATAGATAAAAAATTATTTATTTGGTAAAAAAAGCTCTGAATAAAATTAAATAATGCAAATTTAAGTGTTTTATAAAATTTAGTGACAAATATTAATTGACCAAGTATATTCGTGACGAAACTATTCAACAATATTGCTTTGATTCATTCAAAATTTACTGAATACGATGATAATTATGACCATTGTGATGTTAAATGTGCGTAGACTTAAGCCGTTTGCTTAGAATACATTGAAATGTAATTAATTACTTTCAGCTATTTATCAAAAAAAAAATAATATACAGCTACAAAGCTGTCATTGAAAATTATAAAATAAATTAATAATAATTATTTCAAAACAATTTGTTAATAAATTTTTATTAACAACAAAAATTTAACAGTTAAATAAGCCTAACCTTGGTCAAAATATTTATTTGCATTCAATTATTTCGTGATTAGTCCTCATCTTTCTGTATTTTTCAGGAAGCAATTGAATCAAAATTTAAATATATATTTTATAATTAACAAAATCAACGCTCGAGTGATTAAAATAATATAATTTTTTAATTTATTTATAAATTAGCCAATCTTGGGAGAAATAAAAAATAACTCAGTGAAATATTTACATCAAGAATTTGTTGAATTCAATTTTAATAATATTTTTTTTTTTCCTTCTGATGATTAGATATTAGCATTTGTTAATTTAAAATTTCAATCAGTTAATTTGAAATTAGTTTTTGCTGCACGTGTAATCAAAGTTTTTTTTTAAATTAAAAAAAAATATTAAAACCAACGAAAAATTGAAATTTAATTAAATTTTTTTACAATTATATTTCAAGTAATTTTATGAAAATTTAAAAAACAGATAAATATAATGAATGAGAAAATAATAATACGTAAAAAGAAAGAATAAAAAATAAAAAAAAATAGTAGTTTTGAAGGTCAGAACTATGTGTATATGCATTCAGCTGTATAAACATCAGTCAATCCATCAAATATTATCAACGATGCATTTACAAAATTACATTATAATAAAATTGTTAAACTAATCAATGGTCTATGCAATATGATGATGGAATTCATCAAATTATCATCAAGTTTATTAGACTGCCATAATTATTTTATCAGAAAAAAAAAGTGTTAATTTATAAATATCAACGTGATAAGCTTTACCATACGCTGCACATCAAAGCCAAATGTGAACGATTAAAATTTCATATATTTATAAATTGTTGTTATTTTAATATAAATATTTTTTTAATTTTATTTAATAATAGCCAACGATCAAAATATAGCTCTCCAACTATTTTTATCTCTAAATTTTCCATTTTTTTTTTTTCTTTTTAACTTCCAGCGTTAATATTTTTTCTAGTGTATTTTTTTTATTTAGCTGATCGTTTTTATTTAAAACTTTAATATTAATTTTGTATTATTTTTATATAACCATTTGGAAAGTGTGAAGATGCCAAGTACTTCCGACTGTCATTTGAATAATTCAAAGATGTTATTTATTGGCTTTGATCATAAGCCAATATACTTTTATCGTTTCATTAATTTAGCCTTGACTATCATCACTTATTGATTTCAATTATTAATAAATTATTGTTTTTTTAATAAATTTTTATTTATATAATGATAAAATTAAATATAGATTATTTTTTATTTTTTTTTATTTTACATTTTTATTATTTATACCATTCACATCTCCGGAAGCATATTGAATCATGACATTAACGTATTTAATTACAGCTTTGTAAATTGAATAATTTTGTTAAAGAAAAAATACATTTTTAATTTTTTTTTTAAATTGAAAATATTAAACGACATTATTAAAATTATTAATAATATTTATTTAAATGTCCATTTATATTTTTTATTACTGTCATTATTTGATGAATTATTATTCTAAAAAAATTATCAAGGATATTTAATTGATACCAGGAATTACCTAATGATATTGTCTCAAGTTGATCGATTAACTAGTTTTTTTTTCTTTTTTGTTTAAAGTTATTTTTATTATTATTATTATCATTACGCATATAGATTTTAATGATAAAAAAAAGAATAAATATGCTGTTTTGTCTTGTAAAATACAACAGTTTAATAAACAATTTTTTTTATTTTTTTTGAATGGCAGTTTTTAAACCATAAAAATATGTAGAATAAATTTTCCATATCAAACTTGATTTGTTTTTAATTGTGTTTTTTTTTTTTAAATAATATTTATCATTTTTTTTTTTATTTATAGTCTAAAAGTGTATAACATTGTTGTTTTAAAAAATAGATAAAAAAATTTCAATGATAATTACTATATGTCTTAATGATGAATGATTAAAAAAAAAAAAAAAAAAAAATTCTCGTTTTTCTTTTGAATAAATAAAATGAAATATAAAATTGAATATTATTTTTTCAAATATATATGCCATTTTTTATTACCCAATTAATGGACTATTAATTTTTTTTTTTTTTTTAAATTATTTCTGGTTTTATTATAAGATAATTTTTTATTTAAAAAATTTTTTAAAGGAACAAAAATATTGGAATATAAAGTGATTTATTTTATCTTGACAGAAATTCATTATTGTTTTTTTTTTTTTTTCCATTGCAACCCTTGACTGAGTAATGCATTTAATTTATCAAAGTTGAATATGTATTATTTTCCTAGAAAATTCATTAGCCTTCTAAAGAGATAAATGTTTATGCATTATTTTTTTTTCAATATTAAAACTGTAGTTATTTTATGATTATAATATTTGCTCACTAATTGTGTTTGATTGTAATCATCTTTGAATTTTTCTATATAAAAATATCGTTAAATGAACATAAAATTGCGTGTGTTACAGTTAAATAATTTCTGTTTTTTTTTAAATAATAATTTCCAGCAAAAAGAATAAAATTAAAAATCTATTTTTATTATAACTTTTGATGGTAGAATTTTAGTAAATGTATATATGTACTTTTTTTTTCACAATAAAATATACAAAGTTTATTTAAATTTTATCTTTTTAGTATGCATCTGCATTGCGTTCTTTATATGTTGGTGCCCTTTTCACATCCAAAGACTGATTGCAATCCATGGAACAAGAAATGATCATGTTACATCAAAAAACAGCTGGATTGAATATCTCTACATCGTATTCACGTACATTTCTGGAATTTTTTACTATGTTTCAACGACAATTAATCCTATTCTTTACAACATAATGTCAAATAAATTTAGAGAAGCATTTATGGTAAGTTTAACAAAACTACAATAATATAAATATAATATTAGCTGTTAATTATTTCATTATAAATAGGAAACATTGGCAAAAAGTTGTGGTAATAATAAGTCTTCTGAGGCACCACATGAACAACGTTCATACTCAAGTTTATCAAGATCTCATCAAAAAACAATTGGTATGTTCGGGTCACGTACAATTGGTGGTACTGGTGTTGTACAAGATAATTCCGATTGTTCTGGTAATTCAAATAATGATGATACATCACGTCAAAGTACCTCAGCAGCATGTCAATCAAAACTGGAAATTAAAAAAGTAAAAACTATTAAAAATAATAAATCAAATAACATAAAATATAATAAAATTAAAAAATCTAAAAATAACAATATAATTGAAAATATTGATACTACTTTTGATGATAAAAATGATAATAAATCATCAATTTCTAGTGTTAAAAAATCACAAATAACTAATGATAATAATGATAATAAAAATAATGTTATTAAATTTTTGACAAATGTTAAAAATGATTCAAATAATCGTAATAAAAAATGGTGGAGGTTTATTAAATTATTACCAACTAAAAAGTCATTTAAATTAACATCAAGAACAACGAATGATAATAATAATGTCGATATACAAAGCAATCGTGAAGAATACTCAATGACAACTGGTTATGTTGATGGTGATCATCGTTTAGTCTGAAATATTAATTTGAAAAAGAATTTAATAATAATTACTGAAGGATTTACGAGTGAAATTATCAAATTATTTTCTTAAAATAAATTGAAATTACTATACTATTATAAAAACGTTCAAAACGAACAAAAAAATTTCTCACCCTTTGCCCTTCGTCATTGACCAGGTTGTATCTACTGGTAAACTCCATGAAGTGTTTGATGGCACTATGACCCCTTCTTCGAACATTTTATCCGTCCGTCTCCATTAATGACTTCTTGCATTACGGGGCTTTGTGGACTGTATTTAGTTTTTATTGGTTCTGTACCAAGTTTCAATCTTCAAGTATGCGTTACCAGATGAGTGCGATCAAGAACGACAGTCGAATTTTACTAATTCTTCTTCAATGTTCTTTTTTGCGGTGTCGATACTAATGTTGTTAATTAATGCTTCTTTGCCGTTAATATTATTGAGTCTATAGTTGAACCAAATTGTATTTGTAAGTTAATTTGTCTCAAGATGTCGAAACCCAAAAGTATTTTTGGTTTGAGTTTCGGCATAACTAAAAATGAGTACTTGTCAATTTTACCAGCTATATTGGCTTCAATGGTCACTTGTCCATTTATCACTGTGGTGTCACCGTTAGCGACAATAACCCTACACAAGACCGGGGATAATTGAGCCAAGTTTCTTTGTAGAATGTTATCCAAAACTGTTTCATTGATTAAAGATTTATGAGATCCCGTATCGACAAGACCTTTATAAGCAATATTACCGATTATCACGTCAGCCAATATACAATTATCGTCTACATTATCGATTTGTTGATGACTTTTACTTGCTTGTTGATTTAGTTGTTGAACCTTTGATTGTGGAAAAGGTGTTGAGTTTGTTGGTTTGAATGTTGGTGCTGTCGGCGTAAGTGGCGAGTCAGTTTGTTGTTTCATTTGCTGTTTTGGTTCGTTTACTTTCGGAGTTAGACGTGGTTTCCTTGGACAACTACATCCTTTTGTCCAGACTCCCAACTTCCCACATTCTATACAAAATTTTTTGACGGAATTTCGACAATCTGGTCTTCGGTGGCCTTGTTGACCACAACGCCAACAACACTCGAACTTGACGAAAGGCGTGTTGACTAAAGCCGCCGTTACGTGTTTTTGTGATTGTTCCTTTCTTTCTGGCTTGGCTTTCACAATCGTTTTATTGTCTAGGTCTTTTTTTTTTCTTCTTTTAAATTGTGGTTTCGTTAAAGGAAATAGATTAGTGGAGTTCCTTAGTCTTGAAAAACGTGCGCTCGCATTTGATGGTTCTGCATCATTGCTTTCACGATTTAAGGTGCTTCTGTTATCTTGGTTTTTATTTTTATCTGTGTCTTGGTTTTTATCTCGTGGTGCCATTCTTTCGAAACTTATTTTATTTTGTCTGTGGTGGCTCATAGTAAATTTGCCAAATTTTTGGCCAGTATTTAGAACGTGGCCCGATAATTAATTACTCTGCTCGATTCCTCTGTTTCGACACACGCAAATAAGGAACCAATCATTACTCCGTCTCCGGTAAATAACAATTGCCTTTTCCCCACGACCTAGTGATCTCTGTTACCAGTAGATTGTAAATAGTCCGTCACCGGTACTAACCGCCACCACTAATTACTGCTCCGGGTGATCCTGGATGACGTTTCCGTTTGTCCAGGTCAAAAAATAGAATACTTGAACTAAATACTGTTTGTCAAGGCCAACCACGCTCGCCCACGGTTAAAGTAAACGAGCGGCGTCAACGGCAGCGAAAAGTCTAATAGATGCGCGGCTCTCTGGCGTCAGAAAATCTAAATAGTCTTTTTCTTTTTTTTTTTTTCTTTTCTTATTCAAAACGACTCATTATTATTAATTTTGTCGTGACATTGTCACAAGATTAATTTTTATAATTGTGAAAAGAAAAAAAAAATTTAATTGCTATTTTATAGTATAATTATTTAAAACAATGAATACATTTTTTTATTTTATTTAATTTTTTTATTATTAAACATTAAGTTATAGTAAGTTTAAATAAAAATTTATACGAGTTTGTGAAAATGTAAAAATGATTGATAAATTTAATGACAAATGATAAGTCGATGATTGAAAATTATGGATATTTATGAGCTTAATACAACTGGGGTCACAATGCCCCTGAACTGATAATTAAAAACGAAAAAAATAAATAAAAAAATTTACATTTAATTTCCGCATTGAATAAATGGCGAATGTTATCTACCAAACTTATACCGATAAATAATAAACTTTATTAATAATTAAAAATATTTATTAGTATTATAATTAAATTTTTATTTGCCTTTTTTATATTTAGATGTTTTTGTTCTACATTAAGACTGGTAGCTGATGTTTTTAATAAATGTTTAAAATATTTAAATAATCATTAAGTTAATTTTTTCTAAATAATAATAATATTATTGTTAAAATACTGTGATACTATATTTATTGAAGATGTGTGTCTATAAAATTTATTGTACATATATACATGTAATAAAATATTTAACAATAAACAATATAATGTTTAGTAATTTAAGAAAATAAAAATTTATTAATTAAAATTTACTGGCTACTAAGTTAATATTTTCTATTCAATTTTTTAGTTTTTTATTAAACTTCGAATATTGTATTTTTAATCTATGATTTTTTAAATTTAATTTTAATAAAGAAAAATTGTTTTAATTTATGTTTAGTTTATTTATTTTTGAAAACAAATTCAATTTTTTTAAATGGTTTCTTTTCATTCATAAGTGCTTTTGTATTTATAAATAGAAATTTTTGATTGATCAATCAGACCAAATCAACAATCTCAAGTTAATCCATCAATGGTTAAAAGTAATTAGTGTTAACTGCATTTTTGTGATGATCATCATCATCATGATGAAGGACAAATGAAAATAAAAACAAGATTTATTTGTTCACCTCGAGTTTTAACGACATTTAATTTTATTATATTTCAACAAAATTTATTCAATGCAAGGTGATACACAATATTCATTAAACTTTTATTTTTAATTCATGCATTTATGATACGTCAACATTCTTAAACAATAAAAAATAAAAATAATACCAATTAATTATTCAAATAAGATAGAAAACAAATAAATAAGCCAAAATTTTTTCAAATATTAAAATAAAATTCGGTTAAAAAATAACATTTTGTCATAGAATTAAACGTTTTATAGATACATAAATGACTCGAATGATTGTGCAATTTGTGTATTTATTTTATGCAATGTTTGATTAATATTTTTTTGTTTATTATATTGCTGTTTTTTTTGTCATTTTTTATTTCAATGATAATTACAACATTGCTGCCTCAAGTTAAATTATGTTAATAAATTCATCAAAGTATACAACAAAAATTAATTTCATAATATCTATAAATAGTTAACAATAAAATTAGAGATAAATAATTACTTTATTATTGTTTTTTCATATTTAATTTATGATTAATAACAAAATGGCAACAATAAATTATCTAGGCAGTTTATATATTTTCTAAAATTAAATATTATTATTAGTTTTATTTATTATTTAGATTGATTCGAAGAAAAAATAAACAATTACTGCACATTGAGAATATTTTAAAATAGAAAAATAATAATTTAAGGAATGTAGACAGAAATAATAAAATATTGTTTGTATTTGTGTTTTAAGATAAATTGTTTTTTGTTTTTTTTAAAAAAGAAAAGCCCAACGACAAATAAAATATACGAAAATTTTATGGTATACTTTCTAAGCACTGTTTGATATGTTGCCAAGTTTGTAGACCCTGTAAAAAAGAAAAAAGGCAAAAACAAATTTATCAAAGTTGAAATGACATAAATAAAAAAACTTATTATTTTTTTTCTTTTTTATATTACCTTTCGTGACAGCTTGAATTGGAGGACGCAATAAGCAGTTAGTGCCTCTTTGAGATCTAAAACTTTTTGATTCTGAAATCTTTCAATGTCAGCTAAGGCTTTTTTTGTAAACAACCTGAAGAAAAAAAAAAAAACAAAAACAAATCCACCAAAATAAATAAAACATGTTAAAAAATAGCAGAAGAAAATTCAAAGTCAATTTTATTATTTTTTATATTTCTTACGTTAAATCATCATCAGCTTGTTTGACATTATCTTGAATCATTGATATTCGCTGTTCCAATTTAGTGACTTTCATTTCTCTAACTTCTTCAGTATCAACAGAACCAAATAATCTCGACATAATACCAGATTTACCTTGTACTGTTTTATCTTTTTGTTCATATACTGCTGTTAATGTATCACTCGCATCATCTTTAGCAACTTGTAATGATTCTTGACGTTTAACAACAGCTTGTAATGCTGATGCACCAAACAACCATTCTTTCAATTGATCAGCAATTAATTCTTCTTCTTCTAAATGACTATCAATAACAGAAGCAAGTGAATCAATATAATGACCTGATTTTTGTAAACAATCGCCTAGTTCTTGTTCAATTGCACTCCATTCACTAAATACACGACCATAATTTGCATGTAATTTATACAATGCATATTGTTTTTCAGCTAGACGAGCACGTACACGAAGAAGATTATTCAAATTATTCTATAAATAATAAAATAAAATTATTAAACAAATTATTAGTAAGTATTTTTAGTATTTTTTTATTATTTACCTGAAGTTCAACTCCATATGTTTTAACTTCTTCAAATCTTTTATCAGGATTTTTAAGTCTAACAGCTATACTTAAAGCTTTTAATTTTGTTTCAGTCATTTGATGATATGCACTTTCTTTAATACTCTCTTTCCAGCCTTCTCTCATTTGTAAAAAACCCATCAAGTGTTTATCTCTGGACAGTACTGGATGTGATGATACACGAAGAAGAAAATTCTTTGAAAAAAAAAACATTATCATATTGAGAGTTACAGGAGACTTTTATTCATCCTTATTTACCTCTAGACCAGCTCGACGACGATCAACAAAATCAGGATCAAATGTATCAGTTGTTACTTTTTGCCAAGCATACAATACTTTTTTTTCTGGCAAAGATGGTAATACAACAAATGGATAAGTTACTTCTAAATATGATCTTAACATTTCAAATTCTGTATAACGTCGCCATAGTGAACTTGAATTTGTCAATGCATCTTCAAAATCATCATCAATAACTCTGTAACAATAATGTAGATTTAATTCAATTGAATACTAATTTGTTAAGTATAATTAACTAACTTTGTTTCAACAAGATAAACAGTGTAAAATTCACGTAAATTTAAACCACCATTGGCACGTTTTTCAGCTTCAACAATTGATATTTCCATATGATCCAACAGAGTATCCTAAATGAAATTTTAAAAAATATACTACAAGCTGGTTGTTCAATAAATTATTCACAAACAAAAGTAAATTTGTGTGATATATTGATTGAATTAACAAGGTTAAAAAAAATAAAAATAGATAATAATTTACCTCCTTTTGAATGTCCAAGCTATCCATGTCATTTGTATTTGTTACAATTTGATAATTACCATTTTGAAAAATACCTTCCATTGTTGTAGATTTTAATTTAAACAACAAACAATGTCATATCATTTATTAATATATTTTACATAAACAAAATGTCATTGTTAAATTTTCAGCTTTATTATTTATAATTTTTAACAAACACAATTAAAATAAATGACAGCTAAAAGGCGTCAACTAATTTGACATATTTAACTTGTCACTTGTCACTTGATGATCACGAGAATGACACAAAAAATACAATCAAAATATTTACATAAATTAACCGGTAATGGTTATGTAATAATTATTAATAAATTATATTAATTTTTAAACTTTAACTTTGTATATTTTATTCATTTTTTTTAACAACAATTTTACTGGTTGTTATATTATTTATAAAACTGGCAGTTTTGTTATTTTTATATTCGATGTTTGAACATTTTTGGGTGTCGACCATTTTTATTTATAAACATTTGTTATTGTTTTTATTTTTATTATTATTGTTATCAAATGTTGTCAGCCATTTTAAATAAAGCGCTGCTAGTAGCAGAAAATTTAACTCATTCAAAATTCAAATTACAATTGTAAATGAAAAAAATTTAATTCAATTCTTTTAAATATAAAAAATATAAATCTCATTGTATAATGTAAATTATTATAATAATTTTAATAATCAAATAAATCAATATAAATAATTATTTAAAAATTATTTTAGCCGCATGAAAAACAATTTGAATTAAAATTATAAATAAATTATCCTCATTTCTTGTGATTTATTTTATTTTTTACATAACAATAAAAGTAAAAAATAAACGAAAATTTATTTATTTACAAAATTAATGTATTTAATACTATTAATTAAAGTTTTTTTTCCTATTATTTTCAAATGTATTAATTTAAATTTATTACACTTTTCCTGATGATTTATTTATAGATTCTTTAAGTTTTGATTTTTTATTTGGTATAAATAATACCAAAATTGAACATACTAAAAATAGAAAAAAATAATTATTAAATTGTAAGTACAATAAAATAATTATTATTGATTTATCAAATATTTACCGATACATGCTATTCCAATCATTTCAAATGGCCCAAAACAACTTAATTTAAATAGAATTGGAAATGCCAAATTTCCAGAAACAGCACCAAATCTTCCCATCATCATTGTCGTTGAAATGGACATGGCTCTGTTGAATTAATTATAAAATTTATTAGCACAAAAAAATAAACTAAAATATTGATAATTATGTTACCTTAATCCTGTAGGAAAATTATCAACAATAATGTTCATAACAGCAGCTCCACCGATACTTGAAAGAGCAACAAATACTGATGATATTCCTAAAATTCCATTTGAATCTTCAGCCCAAAATAAACCTCCACAACAAAAACCAGCAGCCAAAAAACAAAACACTGAAAAATAGTTACAAGTTAGATTAAAAAATATATTGTTAAATGGATTTTATAGTTATTTTTTTTACTCATTAGTCTTTTTGTTCCAACACAATTAATTAATGAACCAGCTAATGTGTATCCAATGACTCCAGTTAATGCAATGACAATTGAATTTAAATAAACAGTAGCATTAAGTACAACCTGCAAATAAAAATATATTTAAAAAGATGTTGAATAAATAGAATGTATAATTTATTTTTTTAAAAAAATTTATCATTACTGGTGCACAAAATTCTTCTTTTTGAAGTGTTGCATTAACTGCATTATTAATATTTGTTGCTTCAAGCATCACACAAATTGATGGATGTGGTTCTGATGTTTTATTTGGATGAGTAGCTTCATAAGTCTCAATCATTGCAAACAATTGTGGCATCCATAATTTCAATGTGTTTGATCTAAAAAATATAAATAATAAAAATTAATTTCATTAATTAAAAATATATTTAAAAAATTAAATTCATACCCAATTGTTCCACCAAATTGTATACAACTAATGAGTATCAATCTGTATACAGATGGCTTTAAAAATAATTGTTTCATTTGCTTCCAGCCATCATGAAAATTTTCATAGAGACTATGGTTCCCTTGGTTTTTGATAAAATCTTCATCAGATAATTTTGTGATCTGTTTATTCGTTTATTTTTATTTTGTCAGTAGAAAAACAAAGAAAAAACAAAATTATTAATAAAGCAAAATGAAAAGATAATATGTCATTTTAATTAATTAAATATATCAAAATTTAAAAATAAAAATAAGAGATACAATGAAATAATTGAAAGAGAAAATAATGAAGTAAAAAAAAAAAAAAAATGCATAAATGGCAGTTTATCAGTCCCGATACTACCTGTTATTGAGGAAGACCTGAGGGGATGGCTGCATCAAGTGATAATAGTGAGTGTGAGATGTTCACAAGATTGAAAAAACACATCATGGATTGAGTGTCAACATCGTCTCATCAAATTTTGAGAGGCTGAGATTAAAAGAAATAAGAACATCAGGTGATCCCGTCATGATTTGACGGGTTACCATTGTTCAATTTTCCTCGGGAATTGTTTTTGTTTTTTTTTTTTTGTTTCAATTAATTATAATGTATTTAGTATTAAACTTACTGGATACTGTGATGGATCATTGCCAGTATTTATTGAATAAATACGACGAAATATATTCAATGCCTCTTCATTACGTCCTTTTGTCAATAAATATCTTGGACTTTCAGGAAAAAAACTCATTGCAATAAATGCTGATAATTCTGGTATTGAACATAGTGCTAAAAATAAACGCCATGATTTGAAATTTATTGCACCATTTAATATTGGGTACTCCCATTTTTGTGGAATAATTAACCATGCTAAACCTGTTTTTTTAAAAAAATCCAAAATAATCATCATTATGTTTTAAATTTATATTAAATTACAAATTTATCAAAATTATTTGAATAAATAAATTAACACATTTAATAAAATATATTTAAAAAGTAAAAATATCAATTTTTTTTTCTCTTTAATTTTGCTCTTTAAAACGAGTTTCTTTTTCTGAGAAATTTAAATACCCTCATTAATAAAAAAATTTGTACTATTTTTTCTAAGAAATTTAAATACCCTTATTGACAAAAAATATGTACTTTTTTTTCTGAGAAATTTAAATGCCCTTATTGACAAAAAATATGTAATATTTTTTCTCAGAAATTTAAATACCCTTATTGACATAAAATATGTACTATTTTTTCTCAGAAATTTAAATACCCTTATTGACAAAAAATATGTACTATTTTTTCTCAGAAATTTAAATACCCTTATTGACAAAAATTATGTACTATTTTTTCTCAGAAATTTAAATACCCTTTTTTAATAAAATATTTATTTGTTTTTACTTGTTTTTATAATTATTCATTTTAATTTTAAATATATCTCTTGGCTTTCTATACCAACAAAACAAGTTACAAGTGGAAAGACGATATAAATAAATTATAATTTTAATTTGATATTATAATAAATCATTACTTACATGGTATAGATATACTTCCAAGTGAAAAAACAACTCCTAGCCACATGTAAATTTTAGATCTTTGCTGTTCACCATGTACCTCAGCAAGATATGACATCAATGCAGCATAAGGCCCGGATATCCTGATATTAAAAAAAAAATGTTTTACTTTTTTAAATCAAATTAATATTAAAAATACGCATAATAATATGTATGCCCCGAGTGAAATATTGAGATCATCATAATTTAATTAATAAATAAATGTGTACTCACACAATGCCATTGAGAAACTTGAATAATATTAATAGCCATGAGGCATGTGAGAGGGAACTAGCAAGACTCAATAAAAAACAACAAAAATATCCAGTTATCAATATATTTTTACGTCCATATGTGTCTGTTAAAAATCCCCATAAAAATGAAGTTACTATCATACCTGAAAATACATAATTAATCAATTATAAATAATTTTTTAATTTACAAATTTAATCATCATAAATTAATCACAAACTTAATAGCTAATATGCCCGCAATCATTGACCAACATTTTAAAGCATTTAAAGAAAAAAATTTATCCATCATAAAATTGCAAACTTTCAATTTATATTTATAACATTTTTTAAATTCATCAGCAAATTAAATTATACAATCTAAAATAATAATAATTTTAAAATATTTATCAACAGTTTAAGCATTCTATGAATGAAGTAATTTTATTTGTAAAATGAAAATGAATATAACAGTAAATTGACCTGCAAATATCATGGAGTTTAGTAGACCTTTGTCAAATAATGTCAAACTTAAATCACATTGAGCTGATGGTAATACATATGACATTGATGTTGATCCATAAATACTTGCCCATCCAGCAGGTACAATTGCTAATAAAAGTAGATAATTAAATTTTCCATAACCAGCAGCATTTATAGCTCTTTCAAAATCAGCTGGACCATCATCTTGGTTCTTTTCCACCTCATCTATAATTTACAAAAATATTATTATCATAATTTTATCATCAACAATTACCAAACAATTAACAAACAAGTTTTAAATCATTTAAATTAATAAGCAAAAAGCATTGTCAATAACCTTGAATATCCTTGATCAATCAATTATTTAATTAATCAGACAATCACAAGTTCATTTAGTCATGATGAATTAATAATTATATATATATTTTTTAATTATTTAATAAACATGTCAATTGAAGTATTTAAAAAACTAGCAAAACCAGTTATTTACTCTTGATAAAAATTTCAAACATACTTACAATTTTAATATTTAAAATTAACATTTACTCAATTTATCGGTGTCAATTTTTTTTTTAAATTACATTTTCATGTTTCTTGTAGTATTTAAATTATTATTATTTTTTTTGTTGTCTAGTTTTTCTATTTTTCTGGGCTTGGTAAAAATTATAATACTATTT
>JAPYYR010000682.1:0-30114 GCA_030523065.1 Aphidius colemani
TTGAGGAAATAAATAATCATTTAACACTGATTACTAATTTGTTTTAATTAATAACAAACGAGATTATTGTTGCATCATCTTGCAATATTAAATATTGATAAAATTATTTGTTATTTTTTTGAAAAATAAATCTTTTACTAATGCAAATTTAAAAAAAATTAACATCAAGTTCAACATATGATTATTTTCAGCTTCATAATAAATGAAAAAACCTTTTTATTCATAAAAAATATAATTAACAATTTAAATTAGTTAATAAAGTAACAAAAAAAATTCAAGAATAATAAAAAATGTTTTTTTTTTAGTTTTTGAATTTCAACTTGTCACATTTCACCAATAAATTTATCTATTGAAATAAATAAACAAATATACTTTTAACAACCACGATGATCTGAGATTAAATTTATCAATTCAAAAAAAAATAAGAGTAATTTAAATAAAAAAAAAAAAATGATAAATAAAACAAGTAATAAAATAAGATTAAAAAATTTATCAAAATATATCACTCAATTTGATAGAGGAAAAAAAAAAGAACTCACTGTTGTCAATAAGTGTTTCCTTTGAGGTAAACATAGTATCACACTGATAAGAATATATTTACATAGGAAAAAAAATAACATAAAATATAAATGAAATTGTAATCAATGTTTACCGGAAAAACATATGACAAATAAACTTGAGAAATTATTGACACATACACATAGCGACAAATGCATTCGAACCAAACAATATCACAAAATAAATGTTAAAATAATTATTACAAATAAATTTAAAAATAATAAATGACAATTTATTAAATTTCCATTACCAAATGTCGAACAAATATCAATCAAATCCTGCTGATTAAGCCAATCAGGCGTATTATCAAAACAGCATCTATTTGAAACTGTTAAAAATTTACATTTAAATATTAAAAATGGATAATTAGTTTACCAACAATTAAAATACCATTAATTAAATTCAAGTTAATTACATTTTTTTTTATTAAAAATATAATTTAATAAACTTACCTTTTTTATGAATTGAAGGACTCATGGAATATGATAATTCAAATTCAAAAAATTATCACTTAAATTATTTATTATAAACGTGAATTAAAATATAGTTATTTTTTTTATTAATATAATACACTATACACTTTTATTGTATAAATTAATTTGTCCTTTTTTTTATTGATAAAAAAATTGAGTCAATGAATGGTTGCTTTGTCAGGTATCACACTCGAATGACGAATGAGATACGAGATGTTTGCTGATATTGTAACAACTTCAAAATGACGGCAATGATATCTCCCACTTAAACTTATTGGTTTATTTTTTTTTTTTATATTTAATATTCTATTTTTTATTATTATTTTTTTGTTGTATTCCGTGTACTTGTATCAAAAATTTGCATTAATTAAGTATAGTCAAATGAAATTTTTTGATTGCTAAGATGATATCCTTGGACATTTCTCCAGCTTCCGGCAAATCCTGGCTATTTAATTGATAATATATTGATGTGAAAATGTTATTGTTTAATATTATTAACTACAGGATATGAGTGTATCAGAAAAAATTTAATTTGACAATTGAACATGTGCTTGATGCACTATTAATTTTAATAGACAAGGTTGTTATTTATCGTTTGAAATATAAAATATTCAAGAGACAAATAGAGTTAAACAGCTTAAAAGTATAAATAATTTATGGTTTCATTATTTTTTTTAAATTTTTAAATTTTTATTTGATTAATTTATATAACAGTTATTTGAATTTAGATTTTCTTTAAATTTTTATTATTAAAAAATAAAGAAACAGTAAAAAGATATAATGTGGGTTAAGATTAATAAAACAATGACAGTTTTATTTTGTACACTTAAGTTTGTGATTAAAAAAAAAGATAATATAATAATGATGACCTCCTCGGACTTGATATAGATACATTGAGTCATGTATTTATTTCAACTGACTAATCTGTTTTTTTTTTACGTTGAAATAATTGATGACTGGTAAACAAAAGAAATGAATAATTATGCTGGAAAAATTGATAAATATATATGTCAAGTTTTTGATATGAAAATTAATCCGATTTTGTGTTAAGATTTACTAAAAAAAGACAAACGGCTCTGAATAATAGTAATGAGAAAATTTCACTCTTAAAGAACAACTAATATGTATGCATTAAATATTATTTATCTCGGCGAACCCTGAAAGATCACTAGGAATCATTAAATTAATTAATAACACACAATAAGTTAAGTATATCATGGTTTATTTATTTTCACTTATGTTTTTCGTCGTGTTTACATATTAAAAAAGGAGAAATAACATCGAAATTTTAAAAAAGTAAAGGTCTACGTTTGTCGGGCATTCAAAGGGCTATTTAATAGCCCGGACTAGATTTGAATTTGGCTTTCTCTAAAAAATGGCTACTGTTTGCTTCATCAGTGCCCCATACGGCTTTTTTAAAACTAAATCGTCTTGTTGATATGTTGACAATTTGACATCATTCACCTGAATCTTTACCAAAACTTAAGCATTAAATTATAATAACTCATAAATGTCATAAATAAAGAAACCAAAATGCAATTCAATGCAACAGTATCACCTCGTGTATTTGCTGCAATTCAAAATGTCAATATCAAAGAACTTTCTGAGTGTTCGCAAAAAGAAATACGACCAATATTACCATGTCTTGTACGTATGAGCTTAATATTATCAGTTGACATAACAAAAGATTGTGTTGAAGCAAGAAAAGAAATATTAACAATATTATCTGGTATTGAATCTGTTAATTCAATAATTGCATTATTGTCAATTGATTTTCATGCACTCGAAACTGACGTCAGAAGAGAACAACAGTTGAGGTTAGTTGATCATGTTAAAAATAATAATTGTTATGTATTATTAATTTTAAAAAATATCCTTTATTAATTTTTCAGACAAAAATTGGGTAACACACAGAGTGACAGTGTTCTTGCACAGTCATTACAAAGTGGTCTTGCTCTAGAATTTGAACGTAGTGAATCAACAAGACGTATACGTTTAGTATTGAGTGAGCTGTTATTTGTAACATCACAAATACAAGAGTATCAAAAAAATAATGAATTTTTAATAAAACAATCAGATTTATTTGACAATGCAGTTTACATGGAAGAAATAAGTTTTGTAATATGTATTGCATTGGCTGAGCTACCAGCATTACTATCAATAAAAGATATTGTAGAAACACTATTACATGTTAAACATGGCCCAGATATAATATGTTGGATTGTTGCAAATAGTCCAGATAGTTTCACTGAAGTATGTACACATTTAATAAATAATGGTGAACGCCAAGAGGAATCATCAATTGGTAAAATACGTACACAAACATTGATAATGCTGTGTCAAATGAATCCAATTCAATCGCTAGCAATACGTGGTAAATGTGTTGAATTATGTAGAATGCCAGCATTAGCAATGACACTATGCCTTGAACGTATTGGTGATAATAATAATAAAATTGATAATGATATTGTTGCATTTGTATCAGGTTTATTACTTGGTAGTGATCAACAAGTTAGACAATGGATTGCAATGTTTATTAGAAATGGACAAAAAAAAAAAGGTGAATCATATATTGCTTTACAATCATTGAGAAATGAATTATTAACAAGACTTGGTTCAATAATAACAATTAAAAAAGATCCAAATTCACAAATAAAAACATCAATACTTGATGAAAAAAAAGTTGTTAAAGCATCAGCATTATTACGTCTTTATTGTGCATTACGTGGTATTGGTAGTATAAAATTTCAAGATGATGAAATAACAATGATTGTACAATTATTAACATCACATCCACCACCATCATCAGCTGGTGTACGTTTTGTATCACTTGGTTTATGTATGTTAATAGCATGTCCATCATTAATTAGTAATAATAATAATCTTGAAAAAAAATGTATTGAATGGGTACAATGGCTTGTACGTGAAGAAGCATATTTTGTTAATGATAGTAACGCTAGTTTTGGTGAAATGTTATTATTAATGGCAATACATTTTCATAGTAATCAATTAACAGCAATATGTGATCTTGTATGTTCAACATTAGGTATGAAAATAATAATAAGACCAAATAATTTAACACGTATTAAACAAATATTTATGCAAGATATATTCACTGAACAAGTTGTAACATCACATGCTGTTAAAGTACCAGTAACACCAAATTTAAATGCAAATATTAGTGGTTTTTTACCAGTACATTGTATTCATCAATTATTAAAATCACGTGCATTTGCTAAACATAAAGTACCAATTAAAAATTGGATATATAAACAAATATGTAATAGTGTACATCCATTACATCCAGTTTTACCATGTTTAATTGAAGTGTATGTTAATTCAATACTTGTTGTTAATAATAACAACAATAAAACATCTGAATATACAACAAATAAACCAATAACTGAAGATGAAATTAGAACAGTATTTCAAAATTCTGTATTTGGTAAAAATTTTGATAGTAAAAGAACAGGAAAAAATAATTTATTATCAACTATTGATGATGACAATACCATAAATAATAATACAAATGATGTTATTGATACAACAAAACCGTCATTAACATCACAATTATTGTTATTATATTATTTATTATTATATGAAGATGTTAGATTAACAAATATGCATACATTTATTGGACAAGGTAAAAAAATTAAATCATATTCAAGTTCATTTTTGGCTGAATTACCAATTAAATATTTATTGCAACAAGTACAAAGAGATCATATTAGTTATGGTGGTTTATTTTCACCATTATTACGTTTATTAGCAACACATTTTCCTCATTTATCACTTGTTGATGATTGGCTTGATGATGAAATGATGATTAATATTGAAACAACAAATTATGAAAATGTTATTATAAATGATACAACAATTATTGAAGCATTTGGACATATTGAAACATGTCCATCAAGAACTGGTAGATTATTGAGACAATTATTGTCAATGAAACCAACAGATATATGGCCACATTCATCAACTTTCATACGTTATTTAAGGGTATTATTGAATGACAATGTACCAAGATATATTCAAGAGTTATATAAAAAAGTATGGCTAAGATTAAATATGGTATTACCAAGATGTTTATGGGTAATGTCAATTAATGCATTATTAATTGAAAATCCAAATCTTGAAAGTGTAAAATTAACACAAGAAAATATTATACTTGATCCATTACAAGTTTTAAGATGTGATACAAGAGTATTTAGATGTGCTCCTGTATTATCAATAATATTAAGAATATTACAAGCAACACTGGCAGCATCAAGATCACAGCTATCACGACATATGCAAGATAGACCACTTACTGATAAAAGTGGACAATTAACAAGTGAAAATGAACGTGAAGATTTAAGAACAGCACTTGTTGCTGGACAAGAAAGTGCTGCTGTACAAATATTATTAGAAAGTTGTTTAGAAATTAATGATGATAAAATAATAGCTGGACAAATGTGGTCATTGAGAGAAATAAGAAGTGTTGTATGTTCATATTTACATCAAGTTTTCATTAGTGATCCATCATTAGCTAAACTTGTACACTTTCAGGTAAACAAATTAGACATTTAAATTTATTTTTTTTATTTATTTATAATAACAATGATGATGATGATGATGATGATGATGATTATTTTATTTTAGGGTTATCCAAGAGAATTATTGCCAATAACAGTTTCTGGAATTCCATCAATGCATATATGTCTTGATTGGATACCAGAGTTATTATCACAATCAGAACCAGAAAAACAAGTATTTGCTGTTGATCTTGCATCACACCTTGCTGTACAATATGCATTACCAAAAGCATTGAGTGTATCACGTCTTGCAATAAATACACTGATAACATTACTTGGTGTATTGCCAGCAAAAGATCGTATTGTATTATTTATGCCAGTTTTATCATCATTAACTAGAATATGTTTAGCATTTCCACCACTTGCTGATGAAACAACAAATCTTTTATTACAACTTGGTAGAGTTAGTTCAGCACAAGCAGCACTTGGTGATAAATCAGCTGAAATATTATGTCAAAATGTCAATTCAACATTTGGTGATCTTTTACAAAAATCTGTTCTTCAAAATCGAATATATTAATTAAATAATTGACTAATTTTTTTTTTTTCTTTTACTTTTATTTTTTAAACTTAAATATTATTTTATTTTTTTTTTTTTTTTTTTTTTTTTCTTTTTTTGCTTTACATTTATAAATATTTTATGTTAAAAACAAAAATCATTTTTTTTTTTTCTCTTTTTTTTTAAATATTGTAAATAAATTTTTCTAAAATTAATAATTTTAATTTCTTTTTTATTTACGTATTTTTGAAAAAATTTGTATATAAAACAAAAAAAAAAAACACAATTTACTTGAAATTAATAAAACTATTTTTGTCAGACACTGCTTATACCTGATTTTTCAACAGATTCAAGAAGACTAATTAAATTTGTTTCAAATAATTCACATCTAATTGGCATTTCAAGTGAATAAAATGGATTTTTTAATGCAAAATCAGCATATAATTCATAAATACGTTTTGTTAATATATCCATACCAGGTTGTGTTGGTTCAGCAACAACCATAAATTTAACACCAGTTAATGTTTGATAACAATAAAGACGAAATGTATCTGCTTCTAATATTTCAATACCCGAACAACGTGGCTCTGGACTCAATTGACTTGCAATTGCAAATAATGGATAAAACATTGATGCAAGAAATATTTTTTCATTTGTTGTCATTTTAGGACGACTAAATCTAAGACTTATTGGGTAATTTTTTTCATCATCAAGCATTTCAAGTACATCTTTACCATCTTCAAGTTCTTTTCCATTAACTAAACTTCCATTAACAGCTGTTAAAATATGTCCAACTAGTATAAGCCAAAAAAAACATAGCAGAAATTAATATTAATTATAAAAAAAATTATATAATAATAATATATTTATATTATTTACCATTAATTCCATCACGTTGTCCAAATGACACAACAATTTTTTTATTTTCATTAACAAGTTTTATGTTCAATGGATAACCAAATGTTTTTTCATTATCAACTTTTGGAACATTATGATCGTGATTGAATATTAAACCACCTGATTTTGATACAATATATACACCATAGATTACCATTATAAATAAAGTTAATTAAACCTGATGATGATTGTTTGTCAACATTCAAATACAATTGACATTTGACAGCTGATTAAAGTACATGAGTGTGTTGAGAGTGTGTGTGATGCAGTCTGATTTACCAAGCACATTGAAAATAATCAACAGCCATAAATACTGATAAATACCATTTCCTTGAAGTTTATAGAAATATTTTCTTTTACATAACATTTATTTGCAGAATTTTATCTATTTAATATCAATAAAAAGATGCCATGTTGTTGTAATGGCGCTACGTGAAGAGAAAAAGAGGATGTTTTTTAAATTTAAAATTTTTTTATTAATTTTTTTGATATCACAAAATCAAAACAATGTTTAAGTCAATCCTTTATTTCGAAAGGACTAGAGGTGATCTAATGATTATCTCAGGACTCAAAGGATTCATTCCAGTTGATATTTATAAATTATTTCCAGTAAAATATAAAAATTAAAAAATAAAATATTATGAAATTCTTCATATTTATGCTATGCAATTTTTTATAGTGCATAATTTTATGTCCATCTAAATGTCCTTGATATTTATACATAAAAAACCTATTTCGAATATTTGTTAATTCCTTATTTTTTAACTTAAAAATATTTTCTATTTCCTTCGCATATTTTTAAAGATAACAAAAGCAATAATAAAAAATTTAACGTATAAAACCAGGTAAAGGAAAAATAAATAAATTTAAAAAAAAACAGGTATATACTGTGAGTTGCGAGTACAAATAACTTACTAAAAAAATCTTCAGGAATAAAATAAAATAAAAAATCATGAAGTTAATTATTTGTCTTTTCATGTTTTGTTTAATCATCGATAAAACCAGGACTCAAGAACAGCCTTCTACCGCGTGAGTACAGACTTTTTTCATGTAAAAAAACTAAAAAAAAAATTAATTTCAGGAAAAAAACAAATCCAATATACAAAAATATTAAATTTAATTAATTTCAGAGCGAATAAATTTATATTTCAACCGTCATTGGAGCAAAGATCATTATTTCAAGCTGCCATAAACTGGTGGAAAAGTAAAAAAATGATTAAAAAAATAACAATCGAAATGTCTGATCGTTTTCATGTAAAATCAGTACAAGAATTGCTGCGTGATGAGCTTCCTCAATGTATAAAAAATTTAGAAATACCTGATCAATTTAAAAAACAATTACCCGAAGTAATTTATGCAATTGGTGAAAAAACAATAGAATTTTTAATAAAAATAAAATCTCTACTGGGATCATTCCGTACTGAGCATCCAACGTTAAATGATTTTATTGAAAATATAAATTATTCAGATATCGGTTTAATCAATAAATCAAAAACCATCAAGGCTGTCTATGATAGTATCAATGAAAAATATCCTCATAGTCACAATGATTATAAATTTTTATTTGTTCAAGCTTGCAAGTATTGCTCCAAGGCAAATATCAAATTGATATGGCAAAAATTAACAGACAAAGAAAAGGATGAAATTAAAAATGCAGCTACTGATGATGATATATCAAATGATAATCAAATAACTGGTTTAAATGGATACACAAAATCAATAGTGTTATACTGGGGAGTTCATTTGAATTATTTTCAATCACAAAATCCTCTTCATGAAAGCTCTATTGATGTGGCGCGAAATATTTTTCTTGATTATTCTGACAGTATGTTTTTAGCAAAAGACATTGAAACTTTTAAATTTTTCTTCAATCTATTGTATCATCAGGCAGAAGAAAAGGATAATTTTTTATTGAATGATATGGTTGAGATTGAATCATTCTTCATGAGCTTTCCTGATAACATTGACAATTGGATATTTATGATGCAACAATTATCAGATGCAGCTCGAATACGTTATTTAAAAAAAATTGAAGTTGCCACATTGATAGAATATTTATTCAGATCTTGGCCATGGCGATATTTGTTTATTGAAATTATTGACTTGGCTATAGAGCATCATGATGAAATTACAAGTCTAGATTATGAAACATTCTTTGGTGTTATTCTTAACATGCTGGTGAGTGTGTACAACGATCCGAGAGACATTAAGTACTTGAGTTGTTGGATGGTTACACAATTCTGGAAGACTTATCAGCATAATTTTTTTGGTGGTATTATTGGAGCATTTTGGGAACAACCTTATGATATTTTAAGTAAAGTTCAAGTCGTAACTGTTCTTAAGATATATTATGGTTTTAAAGAAATTAAACCAGATGAATTGCGGATACAAATGATGGAAGAGATGATTAGATATCGTCAGTATATTTGTAATACTAATCAATGGGATTTATTTTATCAAATTTATAAATATATTTTAGAAGGAGAAGAAGAAAAATATAATTATTTACATGACATTGATATGCACAGCGTTTGTCAGTATTTTATTGAAAAAGGTGGTCGATATAATATAGTTAATGAACTTCTCGATGCAAAAAATGATAATGATGAAATACAAAAAGCACAATTTAAATTTTCAATAGATTGGCCAACTATTGTGGGAAAAATGATGATAAACGCAAAAGATAACAGTGATTTAAAAAAGAAATTAAATTTATTTTTTGAATGGTTGGAATTTTCAGAATTTGAAAAAATTCAAACGTTAAAATGTATACCAAATGAACAGCTTTCTCTCAATGATAAAGATAAATGGTTAAAAGCCTACAATTGTTTAGAGAAAACTGCACGTCCATTTATTGTTGCAAAAAAAACAAGTTTAACTTGAAAATATTTTTAAACAAATTTAAAATTTTATTATTCATCATGGAGTTGTTAATTAGCTGTTATTTATGTATCTTGGTGAAAATTATTTTTAAAATTATTAAAATAAGTTAATAATATTGTGAAAAAATAAAATAACAATGTAAAATTATTACACTATTATTTAATGTATAAAAAATAAAAAATATCTTCCACTTGAACTTGCAAATAAAATTAAATTTAAATAGAAAAAAATATTTTTTACTCCCTATTTTTAGTACATTTTTTTTATGCGTTTAAATATTTTTTAGAGATAACGTTTGATGATTTTTGTAAAGCTTATTGAGTTTAAATAAATAAATAAATTATATTCAAATAGAATATCAAACAATTCATATATAATGTTAAATTTTTTTGTTTCAATTTATTTATTTACATCTAAAAATCATATTTTGCAATTTATTTATATTTTTTTTTTGTCTTCTTTTATTTATTAAATGTATACATTAAAATTACGTGTACAGCCGATAAAGATTAAAACAATAAATGTTGTAAAAAAAAAAAAATCAAATGTTTTATTATAATATGTTCCAACATCAAAGCCACTTTCTATAAATGCATGAAAATAATTAATCTCATTTATTTAATGTTTTTCGTTATTATTTATTACTTGGTTTATTTCAATTTTTTTGATATCAATACTGTTGGATTACAATTAATTATTCGAGACATATACGCAGGGAAGATATGCAAATGGGAAGTAACGTACAAGCAGTCTCGATAATATCCAACAATAATTTTTCGTCTATTATTTTTACATGAGGACTAGTTTTATTTATATTTTATTTGCTTATTATTCTTTTTTTTCTTTTTTCATTAATGACTTGCATACATGTATAATATATATTGTCTTTAAAGGGTCCATTTATTTAATTATTTTTATTTATTCATTGACACCTTAATATTAACAAACTACATTTTTCATGACTTCAATGGAAAAAAATAAAAAATAATCTAAATAATTATTTTTTTTTTCTTTTTAAAATCTTCAAATTCAAATATCAATAAATCTATAAAAACAATGAACACTTGAGTTTAATTAATTTGATAAATTTATGCTTTTTTTTTTTTTTCAATTTAATTTTGAATTGAAAAATAAAAAATAAACAAATATCATTGATTTTTATATTTTTAATAGACAATATATTTTAATTTAAAGAAAAAACATTTTCTTATTTCCATCGGAATTTAACTAACAATCAATCCTCTTATTTTGTATATTTTTTTTTTTTTAAATTTCTTTTTCAAGAGGTAATTTGTCTATTTAAAAAATTTTTATTATTTAATGATGAAATTTAACTACATTTTTTTAATTATTATTATTTTATTTATTGATAATTATTTTTTTTTCTATCGTAAGACGATAAGTTAATTATTGAGCTCGAGTTAATTCAATATATGAAATATTTAAAATTAAAAAAAAGAAAAAAAATAGAATAATTGTTGGATTTGCAAATGTTTGTAAGCTTGGACTTCATCGGGTAAAAGAATGTATATAAATAGTAACTAAGGCTCTACATGTCCAGTGTCCACATGTAAGAAAAATTATCTGTCATTTTGTTTAGATTGCTAGATAAAGGTGATATAAGTTAATTAAAATTTTTTTGCCTTGATTGCTTTGCAAATATCAATCCAAGGATGTCCATAATATTTGCATATATCACAACTTGTTGATGTATCACTTGTATGATTATTAAAAATTTTATTCGGTGATGATGAATCTTTATTTTTTTTAATTCTACCCGATGAAACTGCTGATGTTGATGATATTGTTGATGATGCTGTTGTTGTTGCTGTTGTTGTTGTTGTTAATAAATGTAAAAAATCAATTGAATTTGGTAATGATGCTGGTGCACGTTGTTTACGTGGTAATGTTGATGAATTATATGAACTTATTAATGGCACAATTGAGGGTGAACGTCCACTTGACATAAATGATATTTGTGGTATTATTATTTGTTGAGTTGGTGATGTGGACTGACGCAAACACCGTAAAAGGTTGAGTCAATCATTGATTAAACATTGTGATATACTAGTAAGCTGATCTTTTAATATACGAAATGATGGTCTCACTTCAGGTGAATGTGCCCAACAATTTTTCATTACCTTCAACAAAAATAATAATAATAATATTAATAATAATTGTAAATTAAATAAAACAATATTTATAAAAATTAATTAATTTACCTCATAAACTTCTTTAAAGCATGATTTTGGTTTTTCAAGTATAATACCACGTTGTACTCTTTCAACAACTTCAGTATTCTTCAATCTACCGTATGGCATTTTACCACATGTCCATATTTCCCACATAAGTACACCCATTGCCCATACATCTGATTTTGAACTAAATCTTGTATAATTTAATACTTCTGGTGGTGCCCATTTTATTGGAAATTTAGTACCACCACTACTTGTATATTGATCATCAAGTACATATCTTGCTAAACCAAAATCAGCAACTTTAACAACATTTTCAGAGCCAACAAGACAATTACGTGCAGCAAGATCTCTATGTATATAATTATGTCGTTCAAGATAGGCCATTCCTTTGCATACTTGTATACACATATCAAGTAAAAGACCAGCATTTAATACTAATGATGCTTCATGACGACGTAAATGATTTAATAATGAGCCATGACGCATATATTCAGTTACAATATAAATTGGACGATCTTTACTACATACACCATATAGCTGGACTAGATTTTGATGTTGTAATTTTGTCATAACTTTAGCTTCTTCAATAAAATCATCCTCAGACATTGTTCCTTCTTTCATCATTTTAACAGCAACGTCAATTGAACCACGCCATTTACCACGTCTAACAACACCAAATTGACCAGATCCTAATTCTTCAAGTAAATGAAGTTCAGCTGGATCAATTTCCCATTTATCTGTAATAATAATTTATATTTATTTATAACACATTTTATGTATATATTTTTAACAAGCAATAATAATATGTATTATTTTACCATGACTAAGACCAGCTGTTGGTGGTACTGGACGATCACAAGGACTTGTTTTTAAACGACTTGCTAAACCTCCACTGTTGTGACGATGATAATTAACCAAC
Organism: Aphidius colemani; assembly: GCA_030523065.1. Lineage (NCBI taxonomy): Eukaryota > Metazoa > Arthropoda > Insecta > Hymenoptera > Braconidae > Aphidius > Aphidius colemani. The sequence continues at coordinate 13,005 of JAPYYR010000682.1, forward strand.
TCTGGTATTGAACCACAACAATGTTTTTCTGATAAATAAAATTCACTACGTGTATTTTGTTTTATGTGATAATGTTTAACATGAGGATGTGGTCTGAAAAATATTATAATAATAAATAACAATTTAAAATATTTTAGTGTGCTAGTTTTTTTATTTATCAAAAAAAAAAGACAGATGTACTTTTTTGTTATTTATTTTTTCAAGTGTTAGCTGAAGGAAGGTACTTACATTTTTGTGAAGAGTGAAAGAGTATAGAGTCCCTTGGTTGATGAGTTACGAACGACAAAACATCCCTCTTTGTCTTCTTGCTTGAGTAGCGATTCAGCACGTTGCCTCGACATGTCGCCCACGTACCATCTGAAATGAAATCATCATCTCTTATATTGCCTTCCTCATTACCTTCTGGCTTTTTAAATTTTTTTTTTTTTTTTTTCTTTTTTCAATGTTTTATTATTTCTTTTTTTCACATTGTTAACCAAGCAACCTACACTTTGAATGCTATTCTTTAATGATAAAAATTTAGGTCATAGAAATCCGTGTTTTTTACTTTTTTTTTTCATCCATTATATATCTATTATGTATTTATTTTTCTATTAAAATATATCCTTGAAATTTTATTGAATTTTTGTAAAATAAAATGATAATATTCAAGTTAAAATGTATACGATCTCATGCCAAATGATGTAGCTTAAGAATTTTTTTGAAATATGATAAATAAAGTATTGACAGGTTTGATGGTTTATATCGAGATTTGTTATGAAACTGGCACGGATATTTCGATGATAAAATAAACATGTACAAGGATAAAAAATTCTATATTGGAGTTAAAAACTCGCTTGATAAATAACTCAAGAAAATTTAAATTTATTGAATAAAAACATTTGATTGAATCAATAGAGCTTTGATATGAGTAAAAAAAATTGACTTGACTTGTAGATATTTTTGTTTTACTCCAATAATATGAAGATACTTACTCGTATTTTTGAAGACCCAAAAGTTCTTTTTCTTTGACATAGTTACTGGGAATGTATCCAATTGATCTAAAAATGATAATTTAAAATTAAATAATTATATTGACATGATTTTTTAAAATGTTTTACTTCCAAGTATGGAAATATTCTAAATAAATTAATAAAATATCTCAGCTGATAATTTAAAAAAGGAAAAATAAACTTTTATTTTTATTTATTCAAATAATTTTGATAAGCTTTACTTGCTAGTTGGTATTTTTATTGAGGAATATTTTTAATTGTAATTAATTAAAATTAGCTAAATTGTATTTTTTAATATTTTTTTTTACCCATGACCATCCTTGACTTTCCACCAATGCTCCTGTGAATCATCAAGCACCTCATACTCAGCACCCTGAAAATACAAAAATACAAAAACTATCAAAAAACCTTGAATTATTAAATTTACAAAAAATTATCTTTTATTTGTTTTTTTTTTGGCATCTAGCTCTTCTTCTCTACTTTTTTATTCCTATCATATCTTCTTTAGACGTAGAGCTGCAATCGGTTCCCAAAACACGTACAAAGATATCTCTGTCTTGGTATGTTCCTATAAGCCTATTTACCTTCTCTAGCGACAAGTCACCACCCTCAATTGCACGGAATGGATACAGTGCCACAACTGTTTTCGTCCTCAGCATCAGTTTTTCCTGTAATAATAAAATAATAATATTAATTAATTTCAAACAAATCGAATTATTATTTAATTTTATAATTTTATAAAATAAAAAAATTTTTACCTTGGCTTTCGAGGAGGGTGTACCCGGTGTTCCACCAGGCATTATTTGCGTCGAGGGCGTTCCTGTAACAATTCAAGTCAAAACAAAAAACAACATTAAAATTATCTTCCAAGATAAATGTTAAAAAAATTTTTTTACTTAAACATTATAACAGCCACAAGTGAAAAATAAATAAAAATAAATTTCAAGTACATTTTTGTGTTGAGTGAAGATGTGGAAAATGTAAATGTCCTCGGAAAAGTATAAAAATAAAATTCAAGTAACGGAAATTTAAAGAAAACGGAAGCGTTGAAAGTAGCTTTTTCTTTCATGTTAAATTTTGTTTTTTTTTTTTTTTTGTTCTATTGTGAATAAATAATAATCGAGAAAAATAATAGTCAACTCTTTTTTTTTTTCTTGTTCAAGTGAATATACAAAGAGAATTATCTGTTAAATCCCAATGGGGTAAAAAAATAAAAGTGAATTGGCATAGAGAAAGATATTGAAATAAAATAAATAAAAACTGTAACGAGATCATTACACTGTTCTTTTGTGTTCAATTATTATTTTTCACTGTGACACATTGAAAATTTATCATCTTTTTTTCTGTTATACCTTGCCCTGATGACAATTTTGTCTTTGAACGATCACTAATTTTCACATGTTTTTAGAAAATTTATGAGTACAAACTGATGGATATTTGGATATTATTTTTAATGAGTTAATAAAAAAAAAAAAAAATTAATTAAAACTATATAAATGCCGGTTCATGAACGAGCTATATGAGTATACTGAGCTACCGACGCGACGGGAACGATACGTTGCGTGGGCCAAGTCTCCACCCTGTCTAGACAAAATCAATGCGACTTTACCCCTACTGAATAACCCCCTCACCGATAGCACTGACTCTTCTTTTCCCTTTTTTTTTTTTTTTTTTCATTATATTTTGCATTGTGCTTATTAAATGATTTTTTTCAACATCATAAATTAGCAATTTAAAAAAATCAAAATTTAAATTTGCTAAAATTGAAAAATAACTTATTTAACAGCTGAAAAATTAATTTTCTATTTGACTTTTTATATTAAACAAGAGGTAAAAATAAATATTCTAAATTACTTTGAAATATTTAAATAAAGAGAATTTCATTTCAACTGATGGAGCTTAGCTCAGCTTTCAGCTCAAAGACAATTTTCAAATTGCAGTAATGATAATAATCTCACCTAAATTAGATTGATACGAGAAGATATATGTTCATTGGTACACACCGGGGTGTTTCAGATTGTAGAATTTCATTCAATTTCCTTATTAATGCACATGCATGAACATGTTCTGCGTATTGCATGTTTGATTGATCATAAAGGATTACGAGTAATTAGTCTTAACCAGAATAAAACAAAAAAACTATGTTACAGCTGCTCCAACAAATATAATCAATCACCACAAAATCTATCAATATTTATTAAAACCATCAATATTTGAAGACTAAAAAAGAAACCAAAACTAAACTCTCCAAACTAAATAAACTTTGCGTTTCAATTAAATTTATATCATCATAATTAAAAATGAGTTTGGAAAATTTTCTTCTTTACATTTGACGTCAATCAGAATGCATTTTCATTTCAAAGCAATAATTATGTATCAGTCCATCAACTTGCCAAAGATCTTTTGTTGTCATATATTGATGATAAAATTGTTTAGATATTTTTTTTTTTTAATTCGCAAATAATAAACAAGCAAAACATTTATGCCAATAGAGAGATAACATACATCAGGTCTAATTACATTTTATAAGCTGAAGCGTGGTTGAAGGTAAGCAAGGTATATAATAACATGGACACTGTTCAAGTAAATGGATTAAACAGTAGGCAAAGCATGGACCTGTCCAAGACAATTTTCCTCTTTGCACAAAATTGTGGATGAGGTTAGCACAGGACAAACTAATTCAACTTAACGGGCGGTCAACCGCACGTCAATGAGGTTTCGTCATGAAAACTAAAATTGCTACATAAAGTTATTAACATTATTATTATTTATTTTTTTTTTTTAATTTAATTTAATTATAAAATATTGTGATGAAGGTAGAAGGCTCACCATTACCAATAAAATCAATTTTATATGACAAAAAAAAAATTTCATAACCCAAGGCAATAGCTGGAATTACTTGGCTGGATCATTTCCAATTTTTGAAAAGTTATCATGCAAATTTAATTTAAAAAATCAAAAAAATATAAATTACTTTTTCATATGTATTGTCAGTTCAAGTTGTGTGTTTTAATTAAACATATTTATAAATTTTTCTAGCTGTTGTTATATAGTTTATTATTCGTGGAACTTCATAGAGCGCAATTGGAAAATATAAAATGTAAAATTTAATATCGATTTGTAAAATATTTGCATCAATTCGTGTGCTTTGAAATTTGATTAAATTTTCAAAAACTTATTTATTTCTTGTGGATTGAAACAAGTTTAACAATGGATTACGTGAATGAGTGTTTATCGCTTTGATATTCGCATGTAAATATCTTGTGCATTTAAATTGTCTACAGCTAAAAGTAAAATAAATATAATTAACAGTTTAAACTGAAGGAAAAAATTTTAATTTATAATTTTTTAAGGTACAAATTATTTAAACAACAAATCATGATGAAACTTTGAATCCATTTATTTCATAATTATTATTTTTGGTCTTTTTTATCTGCACGGATATCAAAAATAAAAAAAATTCCAAATACTGTGTAGTAATAGGTGATGCTTAAAGTTTGCTGAGAAACTTACGGGATTTTTTGATTAAAAAAATTAGATAAATAAAATAAATAAAATAATATTATCGTAGATGTTATTTTTCTTTAGACTGGTTTTTGAGTAATCAGTCGCTGAATAACCGGTTCAACTTGTTGGAATTTTACATCGAGCTGTCTTTTTTAACGGTCTGCCAACACATCTTGGAATAATAAAATTAAATACGCCAATTTATTATAATATTTTCGTACGTTTAATGAAAAAAATTTGAATGGAAAATGATAAGTAAATAATGCAATGTATATAATTTGAAAATAGCCACAATAAAAATACACTTGAGATAGACTTTGAATGAAAATAAAACGAAGCTTGCAAAAAAGCTCGGAAAAATAATGATGATTCTTGCTGGAAAAGGCGCTCAGCATAGATAAAATTTTGTTGAAATATAAAACCATGTATTTTTATATTGACAAAAAAAATTTGATGATAAAATAGGTTTTCAAAAAAAAAAAAATACCAAGATGCCAAGGAAAAAATAAAAATAAATAAATCAACTCTTTGTACTGCAACTGCACTTGTAATATTCTGAGAACTTTTTTCATTTTTTTTTATTTTCCATTTATTACTTTCAATGAAATACGTGTTTGGTGGACTGATAAAAAATGTATTTTGTTTTTAAGCTGAACTAAAAAACTAAATTTAATTTTTAAAATATTTTTCAATAAACTTCTATTGAATGATAAAATTTTACTGTGAAATTAAAATTTTTTTAAATCGAATGAATAATGATAAAAAATCAGTTTAAAAAATGAAAATTATAAAAAATTGCAATTAAATATACCTCACATATTAAATGGCAAATTTTTTTACTAAATAAAAATTAAGTTTCTCTAAATTCTAATGGAAAATTGATCAAATTATTCTGCCTATTTAATTGGACACATCGAAATTTCAAAATAAACAAACAAATTTTAAAGAAAATTATTAATTTTAATAATAAAAAAATAATTTGACTCATTTCTAATTAAAATTTCAGCTTACTTTATGTTTACAAAAAAACAAAAACTTTCAACTTTATTTCTACGTGATAATTATTTCTAAATAAACACTAGAATTTTTAGAAAAAAAAATCTATAAATTTTTCCAGTATGTATATAATTTTGCCTGTGAATTTTTCATATTCCTATTACCTTTATACATATCATTACTTTTCGCAAACATTTTAAATAAAATATTAATAATAAAATGAAAAATAACTTGTATAAATTATTTTGTGTTGAAGGAAATATGAAATATGTATTTATAAATTCAGCTAAGTATATAGTTTCTGTGATAAAATAACAAAAATATAAATTTTCTCTTGAGTCTTGAAGAACATAACATTGTAATCATTGAGGTGTTAGTAAAGGCAAATAGATCAAACAAAACATACAGTAATTACTTAGAATCGCAGGGGTTCTATATCTAAGGCTAATCGATCAGCAAACACAACTAAATTCGATTACTTTGTCATTACTCAAGTGCAATTTGTAAACTGTTATTTTATTTTCACCTTTCAAATCAATTTATTATTTATTTATGCCAATAAATAAGCACAAAAAATATTTATTATTAGCCATTGAATATATGAAATGAAATTTAATATCAATAAAATAAAATAAAAACTGAAAAAAAATATTTTTTGTTACTAAATTTTTTTCATTTATTTATATCAATCGGAAATCTTTATACAGATATTATCATGCGCAGAAGGAAAACAGTGGACTAGAAAAATATAAAAATAAATTTTTAAATTTATATATTTTTTTGATATTTTTTTTTAAAAGATAATCTGAGGATATTGATGCGAGTGCATTCAGCAAAATGCGAGTTGGCAAAGAGTTATACAGGCGTATAACTTGGGTATATACTTTCACCTTATACAGTCGCTATTTTTTATTTTTATTTAACTCCATGTTTCAAGCACATTTTATGTTTGAATAATTCAACAACTGAATATAGTTTTTTTTTTTATTTTTCCTATTTTTCTACATCAAAGATGAAAAAATTTTATCTATATATATAAAAGCATACAGAACACGTTTCTTTAATTTTATAATATAAATTTAGCATATTTTCTAGAGTATATATGGTTTTTTTAAAATTTTGTTTCTTCACAGTGGTTTTTTTTTTCATCTATTATTCGAGGAATGAATATTCAAACAAGAAAAATAGAGTGGAAATTGGAATTTTTATTTTTTCTTTTATTACAAATACATCTCGGTGGAGAAAAACCACCACGAGGACAATTGGCTGTTTCATTAGTCATTCAGAGGGATATATACAAGTGAATGGCAAAAATCAGGAGGCAATTCAACGAAAAAAAATAAATAATAATAATGAAAAAAGAATTGTCGTGAATTGGAAAGTGTAAAGAAACAAACTGATGATATTTTAGTATCGACTTTTGTCGATTGTCAATTAAGCATTTGCAATACTGCTAATATCATACTGCAGCTAATACATGACAATGTTTTTATGAGAAACCAACGAAAGAAAATGCTATATTTTTTGATTACTTTATTTTAAAAAAGCCCTATATGTTTATTGGTCATATGCATATGGCATATGACAAATTTGTAGACATCTTTTTTGGAAAAATACAAAATAGAATTCTATTTTTTGACGCTTATTGACCTTTAATGAGACAATATGTATTTCACTGCATATATAAAATATATATTGTCAAAAAGGCATGTTCTTTTATTCTATATATATAACCAACTTGTATGCAATAGACAAAAGTATTTGGCACTAAGCCAGTACGATTGATCGATACAAAGTGTGGGTGTGCAGTCATCGAGGAAGAAAATCCACTACTCCTTTTTGTCTATTTCACCTATAATCTTCGATGTCAAAAACTCTTCTCTTCTTTTTTTTTATAAAAAACAAAAAAAAAAATAAATAAATTCAAACTTCATACAATATATATATAAATATCTTCTCGTCTCTCGTAAAATCTATTTTTTTTTTATTTTCATTTTTCTTCTTTTCATAAAATTTTCATTTCAAAAACTCATGGCGGCATTGGCAAATGAAAATGTCGACTAACAAAAGTGATAAGATCCTCCAACTCATTGTGAATATAAACCAAAAAAAAAAAAATATAATAATAAATAATTTTTTATAATTTAAAGTTATAAAAAAAAAAACTAAAATAAAGTCTAAAAATGTTCAATTTAATATTTCAATATAATAAAAAATTTTGCATCCGTTCTATTATGACAAACTGTTTATTTTATGTAATGATCATTCAACAGTACAATGTAAATAATAGTAACAATAATAACAAAACGATGCTACGTCAATTTAAAACAGATAAAAGCACGTAAAAAAAAAATAAAATAAATAAAACATTAAAGTATAATATATAAGCTGTAAAATGATAACTACAATAAGCAAGTGTTTTTTTTTTAAATATTTTTTCTACTTTGCTAAATTAAAATTGCCACTATTGTTTATCATAAAAAAGCACGTGATAATATTGACTGACACAGTGATAAAATAGTACGTAAAAAACTAATAAAAAGATATTTTTTAAAATGCCAATGGAGACGGGGAGAGACTCTCGACCTTGCTATCACAAGTTTTACTGTTATTGACAAAACTTGAATATATATTTTATAACATATACATGAAAAAAGACTGTAGTGATATACTGGTTATGAAAAAAATTAGAGTCAATCAACCGTGACCAGATATTAATTAAAATTCTTGAAGGTGCAGGAGAGAAATGAGGAGATCAAATTGACAGGTGTATATTGCCACTGACATTTATTTAATTTGCAATGACTTTATAAACGATTGTCATTTGAAAAAAAATTAAAAAACCACAACAATAATGACAATATGTTATACAATTGTCAACACATGATTTAAAAAATCATTTAAAACATTTAAAACATTTTTTTTTTCAATTAAATGACCAGCACAGCGCGTGATTATATGCAAACAATATTCTTATTTTTTATAGTTCTTAAATATTCGAAAAAAAATAAAAAAATAATTCATTAATATTATTTTAATTAATATTCCAACAATTTAAACAATAATTTAGTAATTTTTTTAAATTTTAAGTAGCTAAAACTTATTATTATTAATGAAAATGGAAATTTTAAATTTAATTATTGTTTTATGCGGTGAGAGAGTGTTCAAGTTTGGAGAATATTGTGTAGGGCAAAATAAACTATTGGTCATGACAATTATACTGATAAAAATCAATTTAAGCTCTATTTAATTTTATACACAACATTTATTGATGTTTTATTTAATAAATGTTATTTAATTTAAGGGCAATTGATAGTGCAACGCAATGTTTGTGTGGTTTTTTTAATGTTATAAGGTTGAGAGCTTCTCTCATTTGTGCTTTATTAAAATATTGTTGCTGTTGGAATTGTGTGAGATAACGTACTAATATAAGAACCGTTATTATACATTTTTTTTTTTGTTATGTATATTTAATTTTTGATGTTTTAATTTGCTTGATGATATTGTGGTTGATGATTAACAAGTAAAAAATGACTTTCAAACTGTCTATGGAAGTACAGTAATTCAAGAATAACAGATAAATATTTTTGTTGAATTAACTTTTCATTTGAAGAATAATAAATGGTTAAATTGAATGAAAATATTAATAATACAGGAATGCAAGTTTTAAATGAGTATTGATCTGCTATAAAATAGAGGCCATCTATTTTTAAAATTTGACTCTCTCGTATCATCAAGTTATTGAAAAATAATAACTCATGTTTAATGAGAATTTTTATAATTCAAACTAGACAAGTTATATTGAAAAATGAATAATTTTTATTCAAAGAAAATTGAGTTATTGCATCAGAGTAGTATGGATCGATAACAAGACACAGCATCCTGGGAAAAATTGGTAAAAAATATACCACAAAATATCCACTAGCAATGAAATAAATGATTATCTTTGAGAATTATTGAATGTCATTTTGATAATTTAAAAAATAAAAATGAAAAAAAAATGTGGGACAAGTTCAATTACTTATTTTAACGTTTAAAAAACTTTTATTTATCTATTTTGCTATTTATTACAACTTTTTACACAAAAAGACTCGTTAAAATTGAATATAAAAGGTTTCATCATGGACATGTGACTTTATGCTTGTATTATTTTGATGATTCATTTTAATTTTAAGTATACTTTATGGATTTTTATATCCACACGAGACATTTTATTTCTGGATGAATTGACCGACAAATTTATGTTCAAAAAAGTTTGACCATGATGTTCAGTCATGATACCCTCGGGATTTTGCTAAATTTAACATTGGTATGCCAAAGCACGTAGATATCTTCTTCACATAAAAAAAGATTAAAGTGGAAGGTCAAAAAATTTTTAAAATTTGCTGATATAACCACTTGAATACTTCAAATAAAAAAAACACCCACAAACAAAATATCTTTGACTAGAATTTTAAGAATTTTCTAATATAAAAAAGAAAAATTCAAAGCCAATGCAGATAAGCTAATTCTTTTCATGATTTTTAGATGATATAATTCAAATTTAATTAATTCTTCAAGAATATTTCAAATAATCTTGAAAAATAAAGAAAAATTCCAAGTTTTTCATTAAATAAATACGTCAAATTGTAAATAGTTTATTTTTTCTTTTTCAATAACAAGAAGCTCTTGATTGGAATTTTCAAAACTTTCATCGTATCATGAATGTATGCGTTGCCAATAACTTATAGCTTTATTTTGATATAAAAATATTTGAATTTAAATCTACTTTTCTTCATATAAATATTTATTCATTAATTTATTTGTTGCTCATTTAAAATAGCGTGTGTTTTACCAACGAGTCATCCAAACTCATTCAAGGCAGTTAAAGAAAAAAAAAAAAAAAGATTTCATTTGAAAAAATATGTGTGCTTGCGTGTGATGAACGAATTCGTTATTAGAGCGAAAACCATCATAACCCGGACAATGTTCTGAATAAGTCAATAGAGAAAGGAAGAGCAATAGAGATAGGAAAAAAAATTATTTTCTAAAATAGAAAATAAAAAAATGAAAAAATAAATAAAATAAATAAAGTGAATGTCACAGTGTTTGGGAGTATTCCATCACATTTTGTAAAACTTTCGTAATAAAATTTCAGTGACATTTCGTGATTGCACAGCACAGTGTTATAGAAACTAACCGAGTTGTAAATACAAACCGACAATTACTCTTACCCTGAGAATAAGAGAGAATACAAATAATCAAATCAAACATGTGAAAGAAATTGAAAAAAATGAAATGAAAAAAAAAAAGTACATTTATTCAAAACTCGATGAATATATTATCACAACAAGCATCAAACAATGAACCCGTTGAACCTCAAAAATTAAATTACTAAAATTCATCTGTTTCCAGTATTACCGTACACCAACTATCTTGTTAACCATGATTCAATTATTTTCAAACTGAATTGTAGTTGGGAAAAAATTTTTTTTTCCTCTTTTCCATCAAATTTTATTTAAACTATTTTTTTTTTTTGTGTTGTTTGTCGTGATAATCACAGACAATAGGATGGGGCATACGCTTGGATGCTATCAGTTGGTGTTTGCTATCGCATAAAAAAGCTTGTGAATTTTTTTATTTTTTTTTGAATTTATATTTTGTATTGTTACCTCCAGCAAGGCTCACTATAATTGGAGTTTTCATAGCAAGGTCGACAAATTCTTTGACGTATGTTTCACTTTGAATTAAAAAAATTGAAAAAAGAAAATAAATTCATATTTTCATATTATAAATATTTTTAAATTATATCCCTGGGTTTTATCGACTCGAGATTATTATCAAATAATTTCATAGCAATAGATAAATGAATAAATAATAAATTATTATTATCATTTTGAATAAATAATAATGAGATTGTCCTTGATGCAACAATCAAGTGCAATAATGCATGTGAAAAAAAAAAATAAATAAAATATCATTTTAGATTATTCAAGGTGTTCATTCTACTATATATCTACACTATCAATGTATTCGATGTAAAGAAGCATAAATGTCTTTTTTGTTTTTAATTTAATTTATTATTATTGATTTTTTTGTTTGAAAAGTAAAAAAATATTTGTTTAAAAATTATTTTAGCAAATGACTTTGTTAACCCTCTGCAAAATTTTCAGGGATTTAAAATTTATTAATAGTAATAAAGGCCTATGTCACATGTGTCAAAAGTCAATAAAAAAATTATTATTAACAGTAAAAAGTCGTATGTCCATTGGCCATACGCTTTATCTTACGAGTGAATATAAAAAAAAATGAAGATAAAACAGCGCAAGTTCATGGAGATACACCTGTTTACTATCGCATCTACATAAAAATATACCAAACGCTTATTAAATTTTAATTATTGTTTTTTTTTTTTTGTTGTTTAAACAATGTAAAAATACAATAAATAAATATTGAGGTAAAAACAAATTTGTAGATATCTTTTTTTGAAAAATTCAAATAAAGGTTTCATTTTTTTTTGTTTCATGTTTCAGTTTTTGGCAATCGTGTTTAATATTTATAACGCATATATATCCTTAATAAAATAATAATTAAAACAATAATTTTTACCGGAAGTGACGTGTCCATGAGCCGTGCCGGTTGCTGAATGCACAGCATTTGTAGCAGCATTAGCAACCTGTTTCAGTGCACTTATAACCAACATATTTATAAATTTACTAAACTAATTCAATCAAAATATATATAATTATAAATAATTCTTAACAATCATTTAATATATAAAAACTAATAGGAGTTACCACACCCCTGTATTAATCATAAAAATCACTGATAATATCCAAATTGTTTTTTTGTAATTATTGTCACCATATCGAGCATCACTTCCGGTATATTTAAATATATTTTTTCGATCGTATAGGCAATGGCTGTTGTGTAATCAATATCCAATTGATATATCCACATTCAAACTCAACACACAATAGTTATTCGACTAATTAGCCAATTTTTTTTAAATAATTTAAATTAACAATAATAATAATAATAAAATTAATTGAACGAGGTGTAACCAACGGATGTTTAAGTTGGACTACAGTTGCCTGGCGAACGGTGTCTCACTTGGCCCCGGCCCCTGTTATTTCCTCTTTTTTTTTCCACCTTCTATACCTCCACCTCCTCTTCCTCCTACACTAGATGGTACTCCTTCTGCTCCTTTTTTTTTTTATTTTAATACTTGTTTTCTTTCTCTTAACTCTTTTCTTTACCTTCTTTGTCTTTATTATTTTTATCCTCCTTCTGTGACCACGAGGAGTTTTACCTTCCATTGGTTTTATGGACATAAACATACACCAGGTATATACACCAACAACAATCTCAACTTACTTTCCAAATTTATTATTTTTAAAATTATTATATCCAACACACAAAAAATAAAAAAAAATAAAATAAAATATTTCTTTCTTTATACAATAAATTAATAATTAATTTTTTTTAATTATTTTACGTAATGTTTGTTTTAATTTTCTGTTTTATAAATTTCTAAATTATTTATAAATATTAATATTTGTTTTTTTACATTTTTTTTTTAATTGATAAAATGTATTGAGCTTGTTTTAATTAAATTTATTTGAAATAAAAAATACGAAAGTGATGTATAATTTTAGCATTTAATATTTATAAAATTGATTGATTGAAAATAAATTGATAGATATTGGTTTTGTTGATTGATATATGAAAAATTTATCATAAATTATATTTTTATATTAATAAGTATTTAATAGTATGATTGATTTTTAAATGTCGAAATAATTTTGTTGAGCATTGTGAAAAATAGAAGGGAATATTGTGAATGAGGATTCACGCTGTTAGTCTCACAGTTGAGATGTATATTGAAGTTGCTTGTGTTTACAATAAACTCCAGTTAGTTTATGAAGAAAAGTTTTATAGAGTGCAAGAGAGAGAGAGAGAGAGACTAGAGAATATCAAGTTGAAGCCTCAAGAGAATATATTCAAGTCGTGATATTCGTCGATCTAGGTGCAGCAACTAGCAGTACACAAATGCATGTTTACAAATAAGAGTACCTCAGGGCACATTACTTTGTTGGATACCCAGAGCAACTATAAGACAAACTAAACTAAAATTTCAATTTTTAAGATCAACAAATATTTTAAATTGAACTATTTTTACTTTTACCATGTAATACCAGCTCAAAATAAATATAAATTTCAATATATTTCGTATCCAACAAGACTAATTACAATCAGCAAACACAAAAAACTTGAACTCAAATTAAATGAATTTTCTAAAATAATAAAAATAAAAAACAATTCATATGTCTAATTGAATTTAAACATTTGATATTTTTTGCAATTTTATTTTCATCCTCATTGAAAAAGAAGAACCATTATTAATGAAAATTATAGAAGATGAAAAAACAAAAAGAAAAATCTAATAAATATTTTACTAAATGATAAATAATATTTCAAAATTTTATGTGTAATCGTTTCTATATTACTATCGGTGAACTTGCCAGATGGTTGGAGGCGATTTATGCCAGAGATAACGCAGTATATGCACCAAGCAATTTATCGCTTGCATGAGCATCGAGAAAAGCACACTGCACAACACACACACATCATCAGTTGATGATGATGATGATAATGCTGGGGGCTTTTCTCTTGGCTCTGACAATTGAGTTTTCCTTCAAATATTATTACTATTATAATAGATATTTTTTTTATATAAATAATTTCATAATGACTTTGAATTTTTTCGCGAGTTTTCTACATGATGACAAGTGAATTTTAACCGGCATTGAATTATTTTATGTGTAAATGTTTGTCGATCGATACAGCAATTTAATTTTTGACGTGTATAAAATTGACATTATTTTTAAAATTATATAATAATCATTATTGATGCATTGAAAATACTATGCTGATGATATTTGAGATTGTAATTTATTAGTATTTGAAAATATATTGATTGAATAAATTACATTGGGAGTATTAAATTGTTCATTTGAATGAAATGAATAGCTATCTATTCAAAGAAGCTGCGAATTGAAACGAGATGTGCAATAAAAATTCTGGGACTTGTTCACTTGACCTCGCTCTCTTTTTTAATTCATTTTTTTATTATTTTTACCCTTCGGGTGTGTTGGCAGCAGCAGCATAAAGAATTTCTTATTCTTTTTTTTTTTAATTTGCTTCAAGATATTGCCAGTAAAATGATGACAAGATAAACTGGGGAAAATATGAAAAAAAGTGTCAAACAGATTAAGCCAGCAGGGTTGGTGTTTGCAAAATATCTTATGCAAGTTTTATCGTGTCGTTGACACATTATTTTTTTGAATGAGTTTATAAGAAATTGTTTAGAAATAAAAAAAAGGATAAAAATGGTTGAATGGTATTAATGTCTTTTTGTTGCAAAGGCAAAACCAGGTTGTTGAATAAAAAAAAAAAAATGAGCCACGCCTCGGGTACTCGTTAGCCCGAATATTGTAACACGTAACTCTTGACTGGTTCTTGATGCAAGTGTTGGTGCTTGTTGGACTCATCAAGTCTTTGTGAAACACAGGTTCAAGTCATACCGACAAAAAACTTTTCAAGGAAAAAAAATTCTTTGGATGTTTTTTTCTTTTCATTTAATTTGTAATTAAAATAAAGTAAGCAAATTTTTAAATGGAATTTATTTATCGAGCTGATCATATACTCTTGTCATAATTATTTTTCGACAAATTTCAAATAGTCATAATCAACATTATCGTTACATGACCATACTAAGCTTGTCTATTATTTTTATAATTATTTATTTTAATTAGCTCGTGTCTTCGTAACACCAACTTCTGCTAAATGAACATCATTTATTTTTTTTCTAAAACGATTTGACCGGAAACTTTGCCTTCATAATTCACAACATTTACTCGTGATTCATTTTTTTTTTTTTTAAAATAATTGATTAAACACTTTGAAAACTAATCCAAATTCAATAAAAAAAAAATAATCAATATTCATAACAAAAAATAAAACTCTGAACTAATTAAAAGTTGGTTATTAATTCCACAACAATTGAGCCATATTTTATTTGAAAAACAAATCAGTTTATCAGCTGTTTAAGGCATAGCCAATATCCATAAAATGAATAATGGAAATATTTTTAATTGATTGATTAACAAGAGCCTCATGTTGATATAAAAATATATATTTTATATTTCCATTAATTAATAAATAAATATACCATTTTAAATCATCATAAAACTGTTATATAAATTATAATTTTAAAGCGTAATATTATAATCGACAAGTATATTGTTCAATTTAAACGAGACTGCATAGTAATTATAACTTCAATGTGAACAATCAAACGTGGTTTTACCGAGTTTCTATATCACCCAAATTCACTAACAAAAAGGATCATCCAATAATCAATAATTAAATATTAAAATCAACGGATCCACAGTGCAATTGTCAGGCACTCAATAGCTTATAGTTTCTGTTTATTACCTCAGCAAGTGGATACATTTTATTTTTCGTTCATTTATCATGAATTTAATGGTTTTTTTTTTGTTTCAATGAAAAGTGAAGGATATTTTTTTGGCAAATTTCCAAATAAATATATACAAATAAAAATATAAATATATAAACCAAATGATATTCATCATAATAATTCCTTTACCCTCGATAAAATTTATGGAATTTAAACACGTTTAATCACTCAATGACCAAAATCCACATCACACGATAACTTAACAATCATCATCAACCTCATTTACGTTTCAATGAATACAGAATATGTATCTAACCTTGGTTTTGTATTTATATTTTTAACAGAAAATTATTGAAAACCATCAAGGTATTTATTTGGACATTGAAAAAATATAAAATTTTATTAATTAAATATCTTTTTTTTATTTTTATATCAAATAAATATTCAAAAGAATAATCAAATTTTATAGTAAAATAAAATATTAACCACAAAAATATATATGAACAAATGTTTTTGACAATTCAAATATAAAAAAAAGATGAAAATTTTGTGATTGAAAAATTTAAATAAAAATATGAGTCTCAATTCGATAGATACAATTGAATTTCCAATATTTCGAAATATTTTTAAATACAAAAAAATAGAATTTCCTTTTTTCTCTTTTTTGTGTGTAAAAAAAATTGGCAATCACAGTTAAAAATTTGTTTAAATATAATTTTGTTTGGTAGTTTTTGTTCAGGATGTGATGAAGATTAACGTCATGGTATTTTATTTTTTTTATCATTGGGAAATCAAAATATGTTTTAGTTTACAATTGGCTTAGAGATAGTTGATGTAAATTATTATTATATATTTTTTTTAAAAAATATATTGTGGAATGTGACGGTTAGAGCAAGAGCAGTCAAGAGAGTTATGTGAGTAGGTAACCTTGGTTTGTTGACTAGGTTGACTTGGTGCCACAAAGCTTGTTATACAGACATCACAGGACTTGAATATTTGTTTGTATATATTTTATTTGTGTTTAATTTAAGTACACATTGAATAACATCTGTCAAAGCATCATAAACTTGTTCAACATTTATTTAAGAATTTAATTTTCATTTGACAAATGTTCTGCAACTTGTATTTAATGCAAATAGCTTAAATATTTGTT